>CM048931.1:39721013-40018513 GCA_026686955.1 Epinephelus cyanopodus | reverse complement strand
TTTTTCCCCGTTAAAGGGTTTTTTGGGGAGTTTTTCCTGATCAGCTGTGAGGGTCTAAAGGACAGAGGGATGTCGTATGCTGTGAAGCCCTGTGAGGCAAACTGTGATTTGTGATATTGGGCTTTATAAATAAAATTGATTGAATTGAATTGAAAGTTGTTATTTGTATTCTTATAAATAAATGATAAATAGAAATGATATAAAGTGTAAATAAAGATTTGATTGGTCATTACCCATAGGAGGTGTGGCCAGAGTCTGCCGTCCAGCCAGCTGGGCGGGGCCTAATCCCTCCAGGAAGCCAGTGAACTGTTTGTCTGATGCCAACTTTACTCCAGGAAATATCAGACTGAAGGGTAAAAGGGGGAGTGGCACATTAAAAGGGGCGTGGCTGTTTAAATAGTTTAAATAGGAGGGGCATGTTGGAGCAGTATGTACTGATTCTTACGCTCCAGGTTTAGGGTCCTCAGCGTCGGGGTCGCGGCTCGGCTGTCGAGTGAAACGAGATTTAAACTCGATGGCCAATCCTGTCTCCACACTCCTCTGGACAGGAAGTCTCACCACCTTCTTCTTCTTCTCTTCCTCTGGAGACAGACAGAGAGAGAAGAAGAAGACGTGAAGATTTCAGGGCCTGACGTTGATCCCTGCAGGACACCTCTATCGACCCTGGTTAAACGGGGACTGACCCTCGGGGTTGAGCTGGGAGGCGCTCTGACTCTTCTTCCCCAGTCCCACCATTCCCATCATCTTCGCTCCGAAACTTGAGCGCCGCTTCTTGTCGTCGTCATCGTCGTCATTTCTCCCGAGCGAACAAATCTCTCCACCAACGCTCGACGACTTCTGGAGCGGAGCTCCGGGTGCCGGCCTGCGGGAGAAGAGAGGAACAACCACACCTGTCAGTCACCTGTTGTGGAGGTGGGGTCTGGGGGTAAAGGGGGGTTGGGGGTTAGGGGGCAGCAAACACAGGAAGTGGGTAGTGTCATTACTGTCGCTGTCTCCAGTTGGAGCGCCTCATTGGTTGGTCTCTTACTTTGCAGGCTCAGGCTCCTCCTCTGCTTCCTCCATTGATTCACACTTCTGCAGTGTAGCTCCACCCTCTGCTGCCCCCCTTGCTTCCTGTGTTCCCTCTGACCCTGCCCCTGACTCCACTGATTGGCCCTCCAGAGCCTCCGCCTGACTGTCTCAGCGAATGGGAGGAGAGAATGGCAGCATGCAGACAGAAACATGCAGGAAGAGATAGAATAATGAAGAGCAACACATGCTAGCATGCTAACAGAAACAAGAGCATGCTAACCTAAAGAAAAATGCAGGTAACAAACATCATGCTAATGTAAAACACTGTTAGGCTAACAATAGCTAACTTTAGCTACAATTTACTACCCAGCAGGTCAACTGTTCCCAGAGATCTGGTGAAACACTGTCAGATAACATTACTAGCTAAACAGCGATGAATATGCTAATAAGATCAGGTTCAGGTTCAGGTTCAGGTTACTTTATTAATACCCGAAGGTAGATTTGTTCTGCAGCGAGATAAAAAGATGACGTCCATTTGTACACAGTTACCGTATGTTAATGCCAAGATGTGTCATGTGTAGGTGTGACATCATAAACATTTTAATCTGCGATTGGTCGCCGGTTTTACCTGATCTTGGGGACAGATCGAGTGTCGCTGGACATGGCCGACACGTCGCTGACATCACTGTCTGATGACTTAAAGGACAGACTGTCTCTCATCTGGAGACACAGACAGAGGACAGAGGTGAGCAGGTGTGTGATGATGTCATGTATTGTGTGATGTGTCAATGTGTTTCAGTTGCTCACCTTTGACGGATCCTTCATCACACCTACGGAGACACAAGAGGAGAGTTAGTTTGTTATTATGACCACTGATCGATGATGTCATATTTTAGTCTCTGATGTCACAGGAAGATTTTTCAAACAGAGACGTGACATCACAACATGAAACACAGCCAATTATCTTCTGGTTCCAGACGTCACAGAACGCATCATCAAGACTGGACTTCTGGAGACTCGAGTGCACACCAAAAAGGAAACAGGAAATCCAAACCCAAGCTAATCCCTTCCTCTAATCATCACGTCATCACAACCCAAGGTGTCACATGACTACATGGGGAGGGGCTACCTCTCTGTGGGTGGGTGGGGCTAACAGTTGGTGCCATACCATTGGCTGTTTTGGTTTGCTGGTCCTCCCATGTGACCTCTGCATCATGGTAGAGAAAGAGATGATTGGTCAGATGACATGAACACTCTGAACTGTGCAGGTGATCCGTCTAAAAACACCTGACCAGATCACCTGATCCACCTGAGAATCCGACTTGCCTTTTCTAGTCCCTCCAGGTGTGGCTGAGCGTCTGTCTGGGTCTGACACGGACCAGTGGGATGTGATGATGTCGGTGTGATGAAGGAAAGATGAACACAAGAATGAATGAATGAATGATGACTGAGAATATCTATCACACACGGATCTACCAGACTACTGGTTCTATTAGTTCTACTGGTTACACTGGATCTACAGGTGTGGACTAACTGGACAGACTGGTTTACACCCATCAAACTGTGATGTACAAACCTGGAGTCATTGGGGGCGGGACAGGTGAGGGGGCAGGTGAGGGTGTAGGGGTCGGTGTTGGGGCAGGTGTTGGAGCAGGTGGAGGGGGAAGGGCAGGTCCAGGAGGTGGCACTGATTGGACTACAGAAGGGGCAGGAGCAGGGGCAGGAGTCGGTGCAGGGGCAGAAGCAGGGGCAGGTGCAGGTGCAGGTGCAGGGGCAAGAGCTGGTGCAGGGGTAGGAGTCGGTGCAGGGACAGGAGCTTGTGCTGGGGCCGGGGCAGGGGCCGGGGCAGGGGCCGGGGCCAGGGCCGGGGCCGGGGCCGGGGCAGAGGCCGGGGCAGGGGCAGGGGCCGGGGCCGGGGCAGGGGCCGGGGCAGGAGCAAGAGCTGGTGCAGGGGCAGGAGTTGGTGCAGGGGCAGGAGTTGGTGCAGGGGCAGGAGCCCGTGCAGGGACAGGGGCAGGTGGTGGCTGGGGTTGAGTGGGTCCAGGAGGAGGTGGGGCTTGGATTCGTATAAGAGGAGGTGGCTGATGATTGTTAGGGGGAGGGGTTTGTTTGTGAACAGGAGGTGGGGCCTGTTGATGCAGAGTGGGAGGGGCTGCAGCTGTAATCGGTGGTCCTGTGGTGAGTGTGGCCAAAACTGAGGGACAGCAGCAACAACAAAAAAAAAAAAAATAGAAAAGATGATCAGACTGATGAATGAAAACCAACAACCAATTAGATGAAGGATGATCACATGACCTGCTGCAACAGCTAAACATTTACATGGTTGGACATGAGGGCGGAGTCTAATAAAACCCACCACATTAAGGTGGAGGTTCTTGGAGGGATCCTTCAGAGACAGGTGGAGGACTCGGCCAGGGAAAATGACATATGCTACTTTTATTAGCTTGCTAATCACCCGAACCAGGACCAGGACCAAGACCAAGAGGATCACAGTGTGTAAAGATGCACGATGGCTTATGGTGTATATTGGTGGATAGCAGATTCCGGAGGGAGTGGATATTTGGGAACCAGGAGGACCTACTGGCGTCCTGCATATCTCTCTCTCTCTGTCGCTCTCTCTGTGTGTCTCTCTCTCTCTGTCTCTGTCTCTCTCTCTGTCTCATTGTGTCATACAGATTACTGTTAATTTATCATGTTGATCTGATCTGTACGACATCTATTGCACATCTGTCTGTCCTGGAAGAGGGATCCCTCCTCAGTTGCTCTTTCTGAGCTTTCTACCGTTTTTTTTTTCCCCGTTAAAGGGTTTTTTGGGGGAGTTTTTCCTGATCAGCTGTGAGGGTCTAAAGGACAGAGGGATGTCGTATGCTGTAAAGCCCTGTGAGGCAAACTGTGATTTGTGATATTGGGCTTTATAAATAAAATTGATTGATTGATTGATTGAACAATGATGAGTGGCTTATGAGCTGGTTCTGACTACCATGCCCAGTGCTGCTGGATCTCTGCGCTGCGTTGGGCCTGGTGTTGCAAAGAAGCACCCACAGGAACCAAGCTGTGCCGGTGCTGTGCTGCACAATGTGGCACACCTGAAAAATGTGCCACTATCATTGCATGCGTTTCAATGGCCATTTATAAGCACCTATGGGTGGGGCAAGATATCAAGATATTTTTGTGCGTAAGCACATCCTGCACTAAGCTCTTTGTTAGTATGTCACCTTTCCTGCGCACAGTTTTATAAATGAGGCCCCTGGACAAGGACTCTTCATGGACCCTGGAACAGTTAGAAACACTTTTACATCAAATGTGCTCGGACTCAGAGGCTAGAGACTCAGACCCTGTGATGATCCTGGAACAGTTCCTTGGACCTTGTGGAGGGACTACATCTCCCAGGCCACCACGCTCAAACCTTCTAACCCACCCCCCCCTAACGGGGCTGTACTCGCATCAAGGGGCATCCCCACTAATACCAGGACCAAATGTAGCTCCAGGTACTGTAACTGTGGTCCCTGCTGATCAGCACCATGCTGATCAATGCTGGCAGGTAGTTGGTTGATGTGACGCGTCACCTGACAGGTAACTAACAGACGTACTTCTCTCTGGTGCTCCTTTGGGCGGGACAATGGGCAGCTGGCGTCCTCGGCGGCTGCAGACTGGCGTTCCCGTTGGACTCGTCTGGGCGGATCCACCTCGTGGGTTCGCCCTGTCGGAAGAAAAACAAGGGACTCAATCTACCAAAGTGACCAGAGGGAGGCAAGGCAGCACCTGCAAGGCCAAAGGTCAAAAGTTAAGCTAGCCATGCTACGTTAGCTAACAAAAAGCTAGTGGCTAAAACTCTAATAGTGCCGAGGGTGGTGAATTTGCACATGCTAGGATAGTGAAGGAATGACCCACCCTAGTCTCGTTGTGGTTGGCTCGTACTTGTTGCTTCTGTTGGTTAGGTTGGTTGACATTGGTTAGGGTTACAGTAAGAATGACGGGGTGAGCCAATCAGAGGCAGAGTAAAGCAGGCCATTCCTTCATTAACCAAGGAAACACAAACTCGCTAATGGTTGCTAATGTTAGCATATGTTAACAAACAAATAATTAACTAACAAACAGCCAATCAGCTCCAGCATGCTGCCAAACAAATAAAATAAAAAAAAAAATATTAAACACATGTAGAAAGACAATAACACACTGTGAGCCAATCAGGACCCGGGGGGGGGGGTTAAAAGAGTAGGTGTGTGGCCATTGTTCAAACGGACGTCATGCTTCTCTGCTTCATTCAACAAACACTGCGGAGGCAGAGCTGCTTTCCTAATGGTCTGGGTCGGATCACCTGGTCAGGGCAGGTGAGGGGGGGGCGGAGCGTCTGGACCTAAAGTGGGCGGAGTCAGCTCTGTCGGTGGAGTGGGAGCGTGCGTAGATGGGTCGGTCGGCCATCGCTCGCTGGTCAGCCGAGCGAGAGCGACTGAAGTAATCCCGCCGGTCCATCCCCCGGCTGAACCTGCACATCACCATGACAACCGTCAACCGTTGTAGCCGTGACAACCACTGCTGCACCTGTGGGAGGGGTTAGTTAGTCACGTCACCGTGACGACTGCCAGGACGGTTGTACCTGTGGAGCGGCTGCGAGGCGAATAAACAGTAAGTCTAAGGCACTTATTTGGCACTACATTTCCCATGAGGCCTCAGTGAGGAAGCAGAGGAAGTAAGAGGTAAGGGAGAAAGGGAGTAAGTAAGACTAATGTCCTCTACACCTACACCTGTCTACCATCCCAGAGTCAAACTGTCTGTTTACCTCAGCAGTTCGTCATCGTAAGCCTCCGCTTCATAGGGGAAATCGGGAATGACGTCCTGACTGAAGAACAGAAACACGTCAGACACACCTGCATCTGCACAGGCCACGCCCCCTCAAACTCAGACCCCCCCGACAGGAAGTATATCTTTTTCAGTAATACCACGACTGCTTTCAGCCGTTGTCATCCTCTGGCTAACACTACATTGCCCATAAGCTCACCTGTAGTCCTCACAGCTCCCATTCATCACGTGGTTCATCCACTGAGTTTGTGTCGGACCATTAAAACATCTGACACACAGAGAAAGACAACGATGACCAAGTCACAACTTTTATCCTGCAACTACTACTGCAACTACTGCGAGTACTACTGCAACTAATGCATCTACTACTGCAACTACTGCAACTACTACTGCAACTAATGCAACTACTACTGCAACTACCACAACTACTACAGCTTCTGTTACTGCA
Organism: Epinephelus cyanopodus; assembly: GCA_026686955.1. Taxonomy (NCBI): domain Eukaryota; kingdom Metazoa; phylum Chordata; class Actinopteri; order Perciformes; family Serranidae; genus Epinephelus; species Epinephelus cyanopodus. The sequence continues at coordinate 40,012,254 of CM048931.1, read as the reverse complement.
ACTCTGCAACTACTTCAACTACTGCTGCAACTACTGCTGCAACTACTGCAACTTCAGCTACTGCAACTACCACAATTACTGCAACTTCTACTGAAACTACTATATCTACTTCAACTACTGCTGCAACTACTACTGCAACAACTGCAGCTATAACGACACTATTTAAAGTGCTACTGTAGTTGTTCCTTCTACAGCTGCAGTACCTGTCATGGGAATCCAGAGAGGTGGCAACTGACATTCTCCTCATTGGTCTCCTGAATGTTCAGAGACAGACAGTAAGACGAACCAGTACTAAGACCAGGACCTGTTCTGCATCCAGTAAAACCAGCAGTACAATCAGTGCTATGACCAAGACTACAGCTGGTACTGAAAGTTACCTTTCTAGGCTGCTGTACTGGCTGGCGTCAGAGTATGCTCGGCTTAGTTTGGAGCCTCGCAGTAGCCGCACGGCATCTTCTCGGTACAACGGGTACAGAGGGGTAACGCTGGCAACCAGAGGTAAAAGGTTTGGTAGTCAGAAGTCAGTGCGTAGAGGGTCAGGGGTTAGGGGGTCAGATATCAGGGAGTCAGAGTTCAGAGGGTCAGAGTGTCAAAGGGCCATGGAGCCAGAGGTCAGTGCATAGAGGGTCAGGAGTTAGGGGTTCAGAGATCAAGGAGTAAGAAGTCAGAGGAAGAGGGGGTCAGAGGTCAGGGCACAGGGGTTTGAGGGTCAAAGATCAGGTTGTAGGGGTTAAGGGGTCAGAGGTCAGGGCGTAGTGGTTAGGGGGTCAGTAATCGAGAGTCAGATGTCAGAGGGTTGGGAGTCAGAGGTCAGAGTGTAGGGAATGGGGGTCATAAGTCAGAGGGTCAGGGAGTCAGGGGTTTGGGGTCAGAGATCAGGGAGACAGAGGTCAAAGGGTTAAGGGGTCAGAGGTCAGGACGTAGGGGTTTGGGGGTCAGTGATCAGGGAGTCAGAGGGTCAGGCAGTCAAAGGACCAAGGAGTCAGAGGTCAGGGTGTAGGGGTCTGGGGGTCAGAATTTAGAGGGTCAGAGGGTGAGGGACGATGAGAGAATGAAGTGGTGTAAAATGAATGTGAGGCCTTTCAGGAAGCTCAGTCTCCTCAGCTGGTTACCTGTGAGGAGGCGGTTGGCTCGGCGACCGTGACCTCATCCTGACCACATCTGATCGAGAGCAGTGATTGGACGACATGACTTGCTCTGGCACTGAGAGGGTGGAGCTGTGAAAATCCCGCCCATTCTGTCTGTAATCTGGACACAAAGGGAAGAGGAGGAGGAAGTTGAACCATCAACCCTGACCAAGAGTCTGGCTCTTAGGACTCAGGACCTTAGGACCAAGGTCTGAGCTGTAGGGGCTGCAGTGCATGATGGGACATGGAGTTCACCTGATATCACCCCGATGCCGTCTTCACAGTCATAGTCTGAGAACTCACTGTCACTGATCCTCTGAGACCCTGTAGAGACACAGAGAGGGCGGAGCTTTAATCCTGTAAGCAGCTCGTCGGTAATCCTCCACAGGAAGGTCAACTAATCTGACCCACAGGAACCGCACAGGGAGATAAGAACCTCCTGATTCCACATACAAACATTCGACAATAGCTTCAGATTTTACCATATAACCTCCCCTGAAACCTCCCTGGGAACACCTCAAGGACTACTGAAACCCCCTTAACCACATCTAGACCCTTCAAAGAGCTCCCGGAGTTGGTTATAGATTATTGGAACAGCAAATAGCACATTCGGACTCCCTGCAATGACTCTCAGAACCCCCGTGAAGACCACTGAGATCTCACCAACCTCTCTAAGATCCCCAGGACTGCCTTGAAGACAACTGGACCCCCCTTTCCGAACCCTAGAACATTTCTGATGATTTTTTTTGGGGCATTTTGCCTTTAATGGACAGGACAGGTAAATGTGAAGGGGGGGGGGGTGTGCAGCAAAGGGCCACAGGCTGGATTTGAACCCGAGCTGCTGTGGCAACAGCCTTGTACATGGCCACTGACGCCCCATTTCTGATGACCCTTGAGCACTCGGGACACAAAGAGGACTGAGCTATCACCACAAGGATTTCTGGAATCCCAGACCCCTGCCAGGATGCTGGTAGACCCCAAAAACATTTTTAAGGAACCCTGGAATCCCATCAGCCTCTGAAACACAGCTGGGTAAACCTCGCAGAGAGGACCGCTAGAACCTTCTGGAGAAGAGTTGGACCTTAAAGCATCTTTAAAACCCCCACAGGGATTTTCAGAGGGACTTGTAAAACTCTTTCAAGCACTGTTGGGCTTAGGGGTTCTAAAATAGCCTTGAGGGACCCTAGACCCCATTTTAGGATTCTTGAGTATCTTAGAAGTCAAAGTTCACTGTTGTACCATCAAGAGCCTACGTAACTAATCCCAGACACCATCAAGCACTTCTAGAACACTTGCCAGGATGCCTGTGGACCCTAAACACATTTTTAAGAAACCCTGAAATCCCATCTATCTCTTGAAACACAGCCAAGTAAGCCTTGCAGATGGCTGGAAATCTTAAGGACTGCTAGAACCTTCTGGAGAACAGTTGGACCATAAAACATCTTTAGAACCCCCTCAAGGAAGAACCTCTTCATGAACCGTTGAGGCATCATCACAGACTTTTGTAACCATCTTGTAGCACTGGGGCGGCTTTGAAGACAACTGGAACCACCTCAAACCATCTGGAGGTCTGTTAGATATAAAAGACCACTGGAAAACCACTCAGAACCTGCAGAACCCTAACAGGGATCTCTGAGACCTAAGCTAAAGACCACTGAGACCTTCTTAGTGAACCTTGAAATAGAGACACACAAACACACACACACACACACACACACACACACATGTCATTACCTGAGTTATAGTACGGACCTTTGTCTGGCAAAGCACCGTGGGAGAAAAGTAAAACAAAGTCAACAAAAGAAGAACAAATAAACAAAACAAAATGATGAACTGAAAACAAAAACAGGACTGTGTGTACTCTCAGTGTGTACTACCCAGTGTGTACTCTGAGTGTGTACTACCCAGTGTGTACTCTCAGTGTGTACTACCCAGTGTGTACTCTGAGTGTGTACTACCCAGTGTGTACTGTGAGTCTCACTCTGCAGCCTCCTGCTGGGCGGGGTGTCCTCAGGCTGCAGTCCTCTCCTCTGCAGGTAGGGGGAGGCGTTGGGAAGCGGCACTGAGGAAACGTCATGGAGCTGCAGTTTGTACCAGTGAGGCTGATCGTCTAGCAGAGCCGACTCCAGCTCTATGAGGACCTGAGACACAGAGACAGCTGTCAGTACATGTATGGAACATGTCGAGTTCTATGTGTTCTCCATGAACGTTCTGACCTCTCCCAGGAACTGGCTCTCCTCCTCTCGGACTCGTGCCTGATCCCAAACCGTCAACTCCAACATCCGTTCTCTGAACTCCCGCCGGTGGACCGGAGAGTACATGAAGGTCTGGTTCCACCGAGGTTCCACTGATTTCTTCACTGTCTTTGTTCTGCGCTTACTCTTATCACTGCGAGAAGGGGGAGATGATCAACAGCTAATCACAGCGCAGGACCCACTGCTGCTTACACAGAACCAGACCGGAGGCTCTGCAGGTTCTACATAGAACTGACTGGTTCTTTTTTATACCTTCTGTCCGGCAGGAAGTAGATCTTAACGTAAGGGTTCCTCGGTCGGCCGTCGTCTCGGACAGGGAGTTCTTTGGCTCCGAGAATCGTGACGATCAGCTGATGACCGACTTTATCGTACCACAGCTTCACCTGTAGAGATGAAGGCAGCATCAACGACAGAACAGAACATACAGCAGAGGAATCCCAGGCGACAGGAGGAGAACCCTGTAAAACAGGTCCCTACAGACCAGGAGCAGTAAAAGAGCACACCAGAACAAAGCAGAACCTTGTGTAACAGAGCACACAGACCAGCACCCCGTAGAACCCCACAGAACCCAGACACAAACCCAATAAAACATCGAGAGCCCTGTAGAACACCAGTAGAACCCTCAACCACAAGAGAGTAACCCCGAGGAACCGCAGAAGAACCACAAAGAACAGACGGGGACCCAACAGAGCTCAGTGGAACCTCTACTGCACTACATGTATCTGACAGCTACTGCCTAGCCACTGTTTGCTTGGTAACCGGATTATGGGCGGGGCTTAAAACTATGAAGAGAACCACAGACGGGCGGAACAGACAGACGTCTCACTCCTCTCTGAATCTATGGTTACCTGAATTCTTGGAACCAGAGGACGCCTGTTTCCGGTCTGAAACATACACACACATCACCATGGAAACGGCTGTTAACTGAGAGCTGATTGGCTGTGGGGGGGGGGGGGCATGTGGTCGTACAGTGCATGCTGGGTAAACTTACAGACACCTGTCCGGAGAGAACGCTGGGGCTCATGGGAGACGTGACGGAGATGGACGGACCAACTTTCTGAGAGTCAAAGGAACTGGAACCTGCAGAGAACATAAAGAGAACGTAAAGAGAACATGTCTTTGTGGTCGTTTCATGTCTCTTTGTGGTTGTTTTGTGTCTCTTTGTGGTCATTTAATGTCTCTTTGTGGTTGTTTCGTGTCTCTTTGTGGTCATTTAATGTCTCTTTGTGGTTGTTTCGTGTCTCTTTGCGGTCATTTATTGCCTCTCTGTGGTTGTTTTGTGTCTCTTTGCGGTCATTTATTGCCTCTTTGTGGTTGTTTCGTGTCTCTTTGCGGTCATTTAATGCCTCTTTGTGGTCATTTAATGCCTCTTTGTGGTTGTTTCGTGTCTCTCTGCAGTCATTTATTGCCTCTTTGTGGTTGTTTCGTGTCTCTTTGCAGTCATTTATTGCCTCTTTGTGGTTGTTTTCTGTCTCTTTGTGGTCATTTAATGCCTCTTTGTGGTTGTTTCGTGTCTCTTTGCGGTCATTTATTGCCTCTTTGTGGTTGTTTTGTGTCTCTCTGCAGTCATTTAATGCCTCTTTGTGGTTGTTTTGTGTCTCTTTGCAGTCATTTATTGCCTCTTTGTGGTTGTTTCGTGTCTCTTTGTGGTCATTTAATGCCTCTTAGTGGTTGTTTCGTGTCTCTCTGCAGTCATTTATTGTCTCTTTGTGGTTGTTTCGTGTCTCTTTGCGGTCATTCATTGCCTCTTTGTGGTTGTTTCGTGTCTCTTTGCAGTCATTTAATGCCTCTTTGTGGTCATTTATTGCCTCTTTGTGGTTGTTTTGTGTCTCTTTGCGGTCATTTATTGCCTCTTTGTGGTTGTTTTGTGTCTCTCTGCAGTCATTTAATGCCTCTTTGTGGTTGTTTTGTGTCTCTTTGCGGTCATTTATTGCCTCTTTGTGGTTGTTTTGTGTCTCTGTGGTCATTTAATGCCTCTTTGTGGTTGTTTTGTGTCTCTTTGCGGTCATTTATTGCCTCTTTGTGGTTGTTTCGTGTCTTTTTGCGGTCATTCATTGCCTCTTTGTGGTTGTTTCGTGTCTCTTTGCGGTCATTTAATGCCTCTTTGTGCTTGTTTCGTGTCTCTTTGAGGTTGTTTTGAGTCTCTTTGTGGTTGTTTTGTGTCTCTTTGTGGTCATTTTGATGTGTAATAAACTCACTGGAGTCCAACTGGACGTGTGAGCCGTCTGTTGTTCTGGAAACATCTCTGAGGAACAGAAGACACAATAATCTGATTACAGAACGTTCCTTCTTCTTGTCTGTTCCAGCGCAGTGACGTTGACCTTCGACTTACCCGAGTGGGCGGGACACCACCAGCTCCACCTGCGGTTCTGGTTTGGACTCCAGGATAATGTTGTAAACTTCATTAAACGTGGCTCCCTGAAGAACCCGACCGTTCCACTCCAGAACCTGATCACCTGAGGGAAGACACACCTGTGACACGTCTGTGTTCATATCGGGACAGTTCACTTTACCTGGACTCAGGTGTGTTTACCTGGCCTCAGGTGTCCCACAGTGTCAGCCAGACTTCCTCTCTTCACCTTAGTGATGAACGCACAGAGACGACCTGAGTCCGTCATTTTCCCCCCAACCACCTGAAAAGCAGGAGAGAATGTCAGGAAGAGGAGGAGGAGGAGGAGAAAAGGGAGAAGAAGCAGAAGAAGAAGAGGAAGAAGAAGAGGAGGAAGAAGAAGAAGAAGAAAAGGAAGAAGAAGAAGAAGAAGGGGAAGAACAGGAAGAAGAAGAGGAAGAAGAAGAAGTGGGTGTGACCTTCAGTCCCAGCAGTGCTCCTGTATCCGCGGGAACTGTTCCATCCTTCATCCTCTTATTCAGCAAAATCCGACCGATCAGACGCTCCCCATCTTTGGACGGTTGCCAGGTGACCGGATGCTGATTAGGGATAAACACATGTTGTTGCTTAGCAACAGCAACAAAGAACAACACTGATCAGATGTATTGATCCTGACATGGAGGGGGGATTAATGGAAGGAGCGGGGCTTAGTCCTACCATAGACATGGGTGCAGGCTCGCCGTGCCAGGAACCATGATCCCACCATTGGCTGTCCATGTCTCCTAGCAACCAGACATGCAGAGAAGAGAGAGGAAAGGTCAGAGGTCAGACATTTCAAACTAAACTTGAACACAACATGTTGAACTGCTACAGCCATGGAAAACCTGTGAAAGTCCTGAACGTTTGTCCAGGAAAATGTGTGTGAACCCTGAGTCTGCAGCTTACACACACACACACACACACACCTACACACACACACACACACACACACACACACACACACACACACACACACGGTCTCAACATGTCTGTAATCCATTAAAGCAGCTTTACACACACACACACACACACACACACACACACACACACACACACACACGCTGCATTACTCACAGGTCTGTGTGAATGCCATGGAGGAGGAGGAGGAGGAGGAGGAGGAAGAGGTGTCAGCAGAGGAAGAAGAGGAGGATGATGGCTGTGTCTGTGGATGCTGTTTGCCCCGAGCTCTGCCTGCAGGCTGCAGAGCAACTCATACCTGTCTGTGATAGATTAACTGAGTCCAAACACTGAGCCCATCTCTCTGTCTTCTGTTGTTAGCTTAATGCTAAGCTAACACAAGTTCAGGGAGTTGTCTGGTTGTAAGCCTTTCATTAGCTTGTTATTGGCCTCTTGTTAGCCTAGTTTACGCCTGTTAAAAGCTTCTTGTTGGTCTACTATCCGCCTGTTATTAGCTTGTTCTTAGCCAGTTGCTAGCCTCCTGTTAGCCTATTATTAGCCTCTCATTAGGCAATTATTAGCCTGTTATTCTCTTGTTTCAGCCTGTTATTAGCTTGACAACTTTTTGTTAGACTCGGGTTAGCCCATTATTTGGTTATTTGTTGATTGTTAGCTTGTTCTTAGCCTGTTATTAGCTTGTTATTAATCTTGTGTTAGCCTGTTATTATCCTGTTATTAGCATGTTTTTAGCCTATTTTTAGTCTTGTATTAGCCCTTTTCTTAGCCTGTTAATAGCCTCTTGTCAGCCTGTTATAACCTTGTTATAAGCAAGTTGTTAGCCTGTTATTAGCCTATAATTGCCCCATTGTTAGCATATTATGAGCCTCCTCTTAGCCTGTTATTACCTTGTTATTAGCAAGTGGTTAGCCTATCATTAGCCTCTTGTTAGCATATTATTCTTATTCGCCTGTTGTTAGCTTGACCTGTAGCTTAGCCTGCAGCTAGTTTGGAGGTTAAATAATAAAATGGATGCTAGCAGAGGTTAGCTAGCTGTTAGCAACACTCCAGCCTTGATCCTGCTTGTCTCCTTCCGCCCCTCCACCAGATCAGAGCCGACAAAATCCAGCAGGTCTCCTGGATCCTCCAGACCACCGCAGGATCCAGCAGTTGCTATGACGTTCTCCGTCAGGTGTGCAGACAGGTTGTTGTCTGCTTGGTCAACAGTTGCATTGCCTCCTGCAGTCTGTTTCTATTCTTGTCCCTCCTCAGTGACTCCTGAGGCAGGCTGGGTAATCCACACTCTCCTCTTTTAATCCAATTGTACCACAGCAGAGACGGCGGCCCGACGGCACCAGAGCATCCGGGGGGTGGGGGGTGGGGAGAGTTCTTCTCTTATGCGGATCAGGTTTTCAGACGGGTTCTCAGGATCCTTCAGGATCCTTCAGGGTTCTCCAGGCCTGGATAAGTGAGGTCTGAGGGTCTGTTGAAGGTTCTCCTGGTTGTCAGTTCTCCCTAGGTGTCTTCAGGGTGGCGGCTACAGAGATTCTGAGCTGCTCTGTCACCTCAAGACCTGACAGGTGGAGCCAAGAACCCTCTGAGCCAATCAGAGCTCAGATTCTCTGACCAGGTGACCTCTGGTCTAGTCACATGCAGGAAACGGATTAACTCATCAACATGATGCCTGATTTCTGACAGACGACCTGTGGCAACTGCAACATGATCAACTGCAACATTATCATCAACTGCAACATGATCAACTGCAACATTATCATCAACTGCAACATAATCAACTGCAACATTATCATCAACTGCAACATAATCAACTGCAACATGATCAACTACAACATTATCATCAACCGCAACATGATCAACTGCAACATTATCATCAACTGCAACATTATCATCAACCGCAACATGATCAACTGCAACATAATCAACTGCAACATTATCATCAACTGCAACATGATCAACTGCAACATTATCATCAGCTGCAACACTATCATCAACTGCAACATAATCATCAACTGCAACATGATCAACTGCAACATTATCATCAACCGCAACATGATCAACTGCAACATAATCAACTGCAACATTATCATCAACTGCAACACTATCATCAACTGCAACATAATCATCAACTGCAACATGATCAACTGCAACATTATCATCAACTGCAACATCAACAACTGCAACATAATCAACTGCAACATTATCATCAACTGCAACACTATCATCAACTGCAACATGATCAACTGCAACATTATCATCAACCGCAACATGATCAACTGCAACACTATCATCAACTGCAACATAATCAACTGCAACATGATCAACTGCAGCATTATCATCAACTGCAACATAATCAACTGCAACATTATCATCAACTACAACATAATCAACTGCAACATTATCATCAACTGCAACATAATCAACTGCAACATGATCAACTGCAACATTATCATCAACTGCAACATAATCAACTGCAACATAATCAACTGCAACATGATCAACTACAACATTATCATCAACCGCAACATGATCAACTGCAACATGATCAACTGCAACATTATCATCAACTGCAACATGATCAACTGCAACACTATCATCAACTGCAACATTATCATCAACTGCAACATGATCAACTACAACATTATCATCAACCGCAACATGATCAACTGCAACATAATCAACTGCAACATTATCATCAACTGCAACATAATCAACTGCAACATTATCATCAACTACAACATAATCAACTGCAACATGATCAACTGCAACATAATCAACTGCAACATTATCATTAACTGCAACATGATCAACTGCAACATTATCATCAACTGCAACATAATCAACTGCAACATGATCAACTACAACATTATCATCAACTGCAACATTATCATCAACTGCAACATGATCAACTGCAACACTATCATCAACTGCAACATTATCATCAACCGCAACATGCTCAACTGCAACATAATCAACTGCAACATTATCATCAACTGCAACACTATCATCAACTGCAACATTATCATCAACTGCAACACTATCATCAACTGCAACATTATCATCAACTGCAACACTATCATCAACTGCAACATTATCATTAACTGCAACATGATCCACTGCAACATGTTGAGCAACATTTTGCTGCAGCAGATTGAGCGACACATGAATCAGGGCAACCCCAGACATCAGTAAAGAACCCAGGAGAACCTCAGAATGAATCCAGAGAATAGAAGCATTAGAACTCTGCAGAACCTGTCAGAGCAGCAACAGAATCATCAGCAACACAACAACATGACAGAGCAACATTTTCACCCAGTGGAAAGTTTGCAGAACCTGCAGGAACCCACAGCTGTGTGTTGTGTTGTCAGTGTTTTCAGTGTTCTCAGAGGAGCCCCCTGGTGTCCGTCAGGTGCAGGTGCAGCAGCTCAGTGGGAGGAGATTTTCAGCTAATGAGTGTCTGTGCTGCAGAGACTGATGATGCTACACAGAAGCCTTTCAAACTGCAGTCACTGTTAGCTGTTCTGACAACAATCTGAAACAAGGTATTGATTTTAAAATTATTTTATTGATCTCATTTTTAAGAGATTGAAAGAACATTTCACAATTTCATTGGTATAAAAAAGAATTTAATTTGTTAAAAAATATTTAATTGATTTAAAAATGATTTTTTAAAACGACTAATAAATCATTTCATCCCAATTATTTTATTGATTTAAAATGATTTTTAGTGATTGAAAATTAGTTTTTAAATGATTTTAAATTGCTTTTATTGATCTAAATATTTAAAAAAAAATGTGTTCACCGATTAAAAATAATATTATCAATTTAAAATCATTGTCATTAATCTAAAATGATTTTTTTTGTTAATTTAAAAATTATTTTATGAATTTGAAAATTACTTTATATTGAGTAAAAAAATGATTTCATTAATATAAAAAATGATTTTTACTGATTTGAAAATTAGTTTTTAATTGATTTAAAATTGATTTACATTCTTTTATAGATTTATTGATTTCATTTTATTTTAATAATTTATAAATTATTTTCATTTTCCTTTATTTGAAAATTATTTTTAACAGTTCATTTAAAATTATTTCATTAACTTTGTAAAAACAACTTTATTTTTTTTTTAAATGATTTTATTGATCAAAATTATCATTAGCATGTAGCCACCTAGCCTCATATAATTAGCAATTAGCATGTAGCCACCTACTGTCATATAATTAGAAGTTAGCATGTAGCTACCTAGCCTCATATAATTAGCAATTAGCATTTAGCCACCTAGCCTCATATAATTAGCAGTTAGCATGTAGCTACCTAGCCTCATATAATTAGCAATTAGCATGTAGCCACCTAGCCTCATATAATAAGCAGTTAGCATGTAGCTACTGTTGTCATTTACCTAGCAGTTAGCATGTAGCCACCTAGACTAATATAATTAGCAGTTAGCACTTAGCCACCTAGCCTTATATAATTAGCAGTTAGCATGTAGCACCAAGCCTCATTTAATTAGCAGTTAGCATGTAGCCACCTAGCCTCATATACTTAGCAGTTAGCAAGTAACCACCTAGCCTCATATAGTATTTAGCATGTAGCCACCTAGCCCCATATAACTAGCAGTTTGCATATAGCGACTTACTGTCAGGCTCGTCACAGCTGTTGTAGTCGGGCGTGGTTGCCAGATCCTCCTCTGAGCTGCTGAAGCTACCAATCACATGCATCTTCCCCATTCTCCACCCTCTCTCATTGGTCGTCTTCCTCTTGAGGGCGGAGCTAGGGTCGAGGTGCTGCCGAGGTAAGGGGCTGCGGCGGGGAGATGTGGGACTGACGTGATTGACTGTCCGGTCCACCGAGAATGACCTCTGACCTCCGACCAATCCCTGAAGCCGATTCTGACGAAGACCTGGGAGGAAGAACACGAGTTAGACTGATCTGTTCCCTGAACTAACATGTCCACAGTTTTGTTCCTTGAACTAACATGTTGATGGTTCTGTTCCCTGAACTAACATGTCGATGGTTCTGTTCCTTGAACTAGCAGGTTGTTGGTTCTGTTCCCTAAACTAACATGTCCACAGTTCTGTTCCCTGAACTAGCAGGTTGTTGGTTCTGTTCCCTGGCTCTGTATTCATACCTGTATGTCTCAGGGCCGGATGGCCGGGCTCGGCAGTTTCCAGGGAAGCGTCACTGTGACGCCGTTGATGGCGGACCCTGCCGACCTGAGCTAACATCCTCATGGCCTCCTCGCTCGGCTGCGGCTTCACTGGGTAACGAGCCAGGTTGGGGTCGCTACGGTAACGAGCCTGAAACTCCTCCTCCTCCTCCCGTCGCCGCCGCTCGCGCTCATCCTGAACCAGGTCCAGAGGATGGTCCTGAACCAGAAGAGGAAATGGTGAGAACCAACACATACACCTCAGTTCTATACCTGTCGTAACAGACTCACCTGTGAGTGCCAGCGACCGCGCCCATCTCTGATTGGTTGCCTTCGGATCCGCAGCTCCTCCTCCCCATTACCATGGCAGCCATGCGGTGAGCGAGTGCGCCGGACCAGACCGTGATCAGAGGGCGAGCGAGGCATCCTGCCCCCCCCACCATCATAATACGTCCCCAAGGGGCTTGGCTTCCTGTCAATCACACGGAACGGACAAATCAGAGAGGAGGTGGAGGAAGTTTAGCCAACGCATGCACGTGGTCACCATTCGCCAATATAACGTGATTGTGGGTTCCTGCTTTCTCCGATCAGATACGATACTGTACAGTGCGATGCATTACAATGTGATACTTGCAATCTTTCACGTTCTCCTTATGTTCTCCAGCTAATTCAGAATGCAGCAGCACGAGTACTAACAGGAACTAAGAAACGAGATCATATTTCTCCTGTTTTAGCTTCTCTGCACTGGCTCCCTGTAAAATCCAGAATTGAATTTAAAATCCTACTGTTAACTTATAAAGCTCTAAATGGTCAAGCTCCGTCATATCTTAGAGAGCTCATAGTGCCATATTATCCCACCAGAACTCTGCGCTCTGAGAACGCAGGGTTACTCGTGGTCCCTAAAGTCTCCAAAAGTAGATCAGGAGCCAGATCTTGTTAACTCGGCCATTCTGGATGTCACTAACTCGGCTTCTTCTCCGGAGCCTTTGTGCTCCACTGTCTCTCAGGTTAACTCGTACTGCAGCGGTGCCTGGATGGTGTGACGTGTGTGGTTGTGCTGCTGCCGTGGTCCTGCCAGATGCCTCCTGCTGCTGCTGCTGCTGCTGCTATCATTAGTCATTAGTCATACTTCTGCTGTTATTATACACATATGATTATTATCATACATGTATACTGCCAGATACTAATATATACTTTCAACATATTGTACCACAGTAGCCAGAACTATAACGACAATATTATTACTTTCATGAATGTTGTTGTAAGCTGCTGTCATTACCGAGGATGTCATACAGATTACTGTATTGTGTCATACAGATTACTGTTAATTTATCATGTTGATCTGTTCTGCACGACATCTATTGCTCGTCTGTCCGTCCTGGAAGAGGGATCCCTCCTCAGTTGCTCTTCCTGAGCTTTCTACCATTTTTTTTTTTCCCGGTAAAGGGTTTTTTTGGGGAGTTTTTCCTGATCAGCTGTGAGGGTCCAAAGGACAGAGGGATGTCGTATGCTGTAAAGCCCTGTGAGGCAAATTGTATTTGTGATATTGGGCTTTATAAATAAATTGATTGATTGATTGATTGATATACCATCCTTTTCCATATCATACTATATGATGTTAAGATAAGATAAGATGCACCTTCATTGATCCCACAATTGAGAAATTCCAGTGTTACAGCAGTCAAGGGGAAAGAGTCAAATTAAAGATGCAGGCATGCAGAAAAAGTACAAAAGATACAAGAAACAGCAATAAATAATGACAATAATAATAATAATGAGCAGTGGATAAAAAAGTGAGCAATGGATTAAAGTGAACATATTTAGTGCAAGTGAATATTGAATGTGCAAATAACAACATGGGGGACAACAATGCTTATAGTCATCATCATCATCATCGTTATCATTATCACTGATCATCTGAAGTTGATTCTAATTATTATTACTATTATTATCATCAGCATTAAGGCCACAACCCACGTATGTCAGATTGACCTGAAATTCAACCCACATGTTCAGGTGTTTTGACATCTCCTCACAATAATAAAACTAATTCTAAATAAAATCACCATCAGTCGACACCTTTAACATGATGACATTACAACAGTGATCAATAAACAGTAATTAGTTGATAATCAATCATAGAATCATAAAGAAATAAGAGGTTCTTACAGTTTGTCTGTCGGCTGGTCGAAGCTTCACCTCCACACCCACACACACACACACACACACACACACACTCAGCAGCTTTATGACTGTAATCTGGATCATAACTGAAGCCCCGCCCACTCTCACTCACCATTGGTTCCCCCTAAACAGGACATGACCTCACTGCACCCCATCCCCGACGTTAGCATGTGTGTTATTAGCCTGTGTGTTGTTAGCATGTGTGTTATTAGCCTGTGTTGTTAGCATGTGTGTCATTAGCCTGTGTTGTTAGCATGTGTGTTATTAGCCTGTGTGTCATTAGCATGTGTGTCATTAGCCTGTGTTTTGTTAGCGTGTGTGTCATTAGCCTGTGTTCTTAGCATGTGTGTCATTAGCCTGTGTTTTGTTAGGCTGTGTTTTGTTAGCATGTGTGTCATTAGCCTGTGTTTTGTTAGGCTGTGTTTTGTTAGCATGTGTGTCATTAGCCTGTGTTTTGTTAGCTTGTGTGTTGTTAGCATGTGTGTTATTAGCATGTGTGTCATTAGCCTGTGTTTTGTTAGGCTGTGTTTTGTTAGCATGTGTGTCATTAGCCTGTGTGTTGTTAGCCTGTGTTTTGTTAGCATGTGTTTTGTTAGCCTGTGTTGTTAGTCTGCGTGTTGTTAGCCTGTGTGTTGTTAGCCTGAGTGTTGTTAGCCTTTGTTGTTAGCCTGCGTGTTGTTAGCCTTTGTTGTTAGCCTGCGTGTTGTTAGCCTGCGTGTTGTTAGCCTGTATGTTGTTAGCCTGCGTGTTGTTAGCCTGTGTGTTGTTAGCCTGTGTGTTGTTAGCTAGCGTGTTGTTAGCCTGCGTGTTGTTAGCCTGGGTGTTGTTAGCCTGTGTGTTGTTAGCCTGTGTGTTGTTAGCCTGTGTGTTGTTAGCCTGTGTGTAGCTGTGTCTAACAGTAGCAGCAGTAATCCTCTCTGAGCCGTTAATCTGATTACATCAGACACTCTGTCAGAAACAACAGAGCAAACTAATTAACCCTTCGTCTGACCGACTGGCCGTCACTCATTGTTAAGCCCCTCCCTTCTGATGGGAGTTCATGTGACCTGATGTGTCATTCATTCATTAAAATCCTAATGAAACTGAATATTCAATAATTGAACTTGAATTAGAACTTGAATTAGACCATGAGATGTGGCAACAAGATGGCTGCCCTCTGCAAGGGATCTACTGACCGCTCAGTGGCTCCGTTGCTCAGCAGCCCCGTGGCCCCTGGCGGCCCCTGTATTGGTGTGTATGGAGCCCCGTGTGAGCTGTGGGTGATGGATAGCAGCGACATGTTGGAGTGAAACTCCCCCGACCTCGTGAGGATCTCCTGCTTCTTCCTGCACACGTTACAAACCCACATCACCTGGAACAGGAAGTCACAAAAATAAACAGGAAGTAATGAAATTAAATATGTTAGGTGTTTCTCAAAGTCAAGGAAGGATCTTCAAACTGCTGAATTTGAAGGACGTTACGTCATCGACCCAAAGATGTGACTTTAAGAAACACCTGTTTTTTCAGAAACTAATACCACCTGGAACAGAAGTTACAAAAATAAACAGGAAGTAACCAAAATAAACCCCACCCCACCTCGACCACACTGACCTTACTGGCCCTTAGGGGGACACGGCCCCCGCAGCGGGCACAGAAGCGGCTCTGACAGTAGCAGCAGGCGTGGCCACAGCCATTGGCAAACTTGGTCTTTCGACAGACGCCGCAGGTGGGAGACTCCGCCCTCGCTGTCTGAGCTGCCGGAGGCTCCTCCCCCAGCTTCTTCACCTGGTCCTTGTACATCTCAAACTGCTGATGCAACTTCCTGTGTGGGGGAGGAACAGGAAGTGCCTTTATTCTTTCACCTCTTATTTACTTGTACATTGTCACTATACGTCCTTTAACGTGTTTATTTTCCCCACAAACAGTTTTCTTAAATGTGGGTGGGGGTGTTGTTGAAATGTCGTAAAAATGACGTTAAAATGTCCAGAAAAAGTTGATTGGTGTCCAAAAAATGTTATTGGGATATTCGAAAACATTGAGCAAATTCTAAAAAAAAAAAAAAAAAAAAAAAAAGTTAAAAAAATATAAATAAAGGGTTGTAAAAAATGTTAATAAAATGTCCAATAAATATAAATAAATGTCCAAAATCTTTAAATGCTGATAAAATGTGCAAAACTCTTTTAATAATACATAAAAAATGTTCATGAAATGTCCGATAAATATGAAAAATAGAATTAAAATATCAAAAAAACCAAAACAAAAACAAAAATAAAATAAAATATCGCCCCAAACAATCTTAAATTTAAGGTGTGCTGATGGATTCATGTCATCATAAATCTTCCACCTTAAAAGTTGCCGGCAGTCGGCCCAGTGAATGAAGTGATTTTGTTCTCTTTCATTTTATAGTTGTAGTTTACTGATGTATGAACAGAGGTTACATAAAACCAGAGTGACCGTCCTCTACTGACCAATCAGACTGCAGGGTTTCTAGCTCCACCTTTTAGTAGCAGATCTGTGTGCTAGGTGCCCCAACAGAGGGGGGACCAAACATGGGGACGCTAAGGACGCTGCTGTTGGGACCATCCACAACTTTTTATATGTGGGAAGAGAAACTATGGACCAGTGGCGGCTGCTGGTCGTTCAAACAGGGGAAGCTCACTTTAAGTTTACATCGTAACATGTGTCATATTGTGGCGAGGCAGTAACTTATTAAAGGGACATTTAATTGAAGCCGTTTTTCAACCACAGCAACACACACCTCAGAGATTCTCAGATGAGTTTCACAGTGAAAATGAGCTGATTGGCTCATGGAAATCAGGATCTCTGGACGGCACTCTGTCAGAAGACTCCACTCACTGATGCCAGTGTGTATTTCCAAAGCGCTGTCAATCACAAAGGGGTTCAGCCTTTTAGACACTTCCTCCAATCAGCATGCAGACACCGAGCGCCCTCTCCCGCCTACCGCTCCGTCAGGTGCCAGGGAAGCTGAGCCTCCCTTGTCACATTTATCCAATGAGCGTCTCGCTTTGCTGCATGAAAGAAACCTGCTCAGCGCCGTCTGATAGGAACGCTTGGAGGCTCCGCGTCCACCGTGCTGACACCAGAACGTATGACAGGGAGGTCGCGTTTGAAACCTGGTGATAAACAGCTGATGTTTGAATGTCATAGTCGTGATGTGAAACGCATCCTAGTGCACGTTTAATGCAATGTAGATTCTTATTGTAATGTAAATTCAATTGTGCATATTTGACCATTTCTTCTATGAACTTTTAGGGGACGTTCAGCCTCCCTTGTTGTCTCGCCCTGATATGAACTGAACCGGACCGGACTGCTCGGTGGGAACGTGTCTCTGAACCTTGATCCACCTCAGACCCCTATAACGTCAGTCTTCTGTGGAGAAATAAAGACTTGATGTTCAGCTGCTCCGTGTGCCTGTGTTGTTGACATCAGTCTGTGACCAGTTTACATGAATCATGTTGCTCAGAAATAAAACTCATCATAATACAGAACCTCCTTCAGGACCTTTGGAACAAAGGTCAGAGGTCATATGACGTCACAGGGACCTCAGACAGAGCTGTGATGTCATCTTACTGCAGGGAAACCTTCAGCCTCTCTGCGGTGCAGGTGAGGGGGGGCTTTCATTTTGAAAATTCACACAGGAAGCGCTATGCTTTTATTTTGTCTGTCAGATATCAGTGATCAATAACAATGAGCTGCAGGTTAGCCCCGCCCCCTCCTTACTTGAGCATGCTCTGCTCCTTCTCCTCCTCCTTCTTCTGTCTCTCCATCACCGACAGGATGATCCTCCGCTCCTCCTCCGTCAGGTGGCTCATGTCCGGCAGCTCCGGTCCCGGTCCGGCCCCGGCGGGCGGCCCGGACATCCTTCCTGTGAGCCGCTGAGACAGAGACACGGTCAGTCCGTCCATGTGACCGTCAGTGCGTCAACAACAACAACAACAAGTGTAATAATAATAATAATAATAATAATAATAATAACAAATGATGATGATGATGATGATGCCGTCAGATCATCCACCTGTTTCTGCACACATCCATCCATCCATCCATCCATCCATTCATCCCTCACCGACAGCCGCAGCCGCGTCCTCTCGCCTCTTTATGCCGCAGTCATGTCGCCTCCTCCGGGGTAACTGAGCGGCGGCGGCGGCTCCGGTCGGCTCTCCGTCCCGGCGGCGGCTCTCATCCTCCGCTCCTCCCCGGCGGTCCGGCCCTCCTGCACGGCCTGCTGATGTCGCGGTGTCCCGCTGCGGTTCCGCGGTGCTTCACAGCAATAATGGCCGCAGCAGCAGCAGCGGAGGAGGAGGAGAGAGGGAGGAGGAGAGAGGGAGGAGGAGGAGGTGCACGGTGTGACGGCGTCACGTACAGAGATCAGATGGTCACTGGGGGGGGGGGATACAAACTAACAGATTAACAAATCTATAATTAATAAATCAATCAATGAGCTGATCGATGACTCAGATGATCCACAACAGGAAGTCTTCTTATTTTAAATAAACAAAACAACAAACAGTCAAATGTTGAGATAAAAACATCCAGTGGCGCCCTCTGCTGGACCCACTGACAACAACTCCACATCATGTTCTGAGTGATGAGAACAATAATAATAATAATAATAATAATAATAATAATAATAATAATAATAATAATGATGATGATAAAACACGTTTTATTTATAAGCGCCTTTCAGAACACTCACTGTACAACAACCAAACACAACAATAAAAACACAGATAATGAAATGCAACAATGCAGGTACAGAGTGTGATGATGAACAGGTGGATTTTGAGTCTAGAATTGAACAGTGGACAGAGTCGATGTTACGGATGTCCGGTGGGAGTGAGTTCCAGAGTTGGAGAGCAGAGCGACTGAAGGCTCTGAGGCGGGCGGAGGGCACAGAGAGGTGGATGGAGGAGAGGGATCTGAGGGAGCGGGAGGAGGTGGCAATGTGGAGGAGATCCGACAAATAAGGAGGGGCGAGTTTATGGATGGCCTTAACCACCACAACCTCCCTGATGACCACCAGATCACTAGAGCCTCTTTAAGTACCAGAAGAACCTCCTCAGTGAACTGTGGCATCTTTAGAACATCCTGTAAGACCCTCAGACGGTACAGAGTTCAGAATGTTTTTTACTTGGTGCTTTGTTTTCTCAGAACTTGAACTCTCTGCAAAGACAATAAATTCAATTAGAACCTCATCTGTGACCTTTACAACTTTCTGAATGGCCATTAGAACCTTGATGACCACAAGACATTTGTATTTAATTCTCTGATAAACAAGTGGTTTCACTGTTCCAAAAATATATATTAAAAAAAAAACAGTCTCAAAAATGTTGGAAAAATATTTTTAAATTGCCCAACAAAATGTTCAAAAAATGTCAGAAAAAAGTATTGATAAAATGTAAAATTATTTAAATGTCTGAAAAAAAAGTTAAAATATTGTCCGTAGACCATTATTAAAATGTCTGAAACATGTTGATCAAATGTCCGAAAATATTTTTATAATGTCCAAGAAAAAATGGTGATTGAACAGCCAAAAGACGTGGACACAGGTTATTGTGTCTACTGTTGGCAGGTCTTTTTGTGGTTGGTGTTGGATGGTGATGGTGTTTGGCCGAGTGGAACTCACCAGGACGAGGACATCGACTCACCTGTCTTTAAACTCTCCTTCTCCTGACTTTCAGCTCGCTGCTAGCTAACAGTGTGGTTACTTTTTACGTGGTAATGTAAAAATTGTCACTTTAAAGATGAAGAAGGTCCGTAAGTTAAACATATTTACAGTTGGGAAATATGAGCATTTTTTTTCAGCCCTCCAATACTGATAGCCAGCTGATCAACCAATCACAGCCCTCTGACATCATCAGCATGCTGCCGCTGTGCTTCTTTAAAAATTCCTTTGTGCATCTTCAGAGCTAAGCTAGTTTTCCATCCACAGAAACACTGACCGAAATCCTTACGAGCTGCTGTAGGGTTAGTGAGTTAGCTTGCTAACTAGATAGGCCATGTTAACAAGTAAACGTGCCAACAGACTAGTATATTAGCAAGTTAGCTTGTTAACATGACCCTACCTAGTAAGCAAGCTAACTCACTAACCCTACAGCAGCTCGTAAGGATTTCGGTCAGTGTTTCTGTGGATGGAAAACTAGCTTAGCTCTGAAGATGCACAAAGGAATTTTTAAAGAAGCACAGCGGCAGCATGCTGATGATGTCAGAGGGCTGTGATTGGTTGATTGCAATGTTGATTCAGGAACACGTCGTACAGCTGATCTGACGTCAGCTCTCACTTACTCACACTGATGGTTAAAAGTCTTCACATGAAGTCACAGCTGCAGTGATTCATCAGTTTATTGACTGACAAAAAACACAACCAGTGACTATTTTACCGATCAGTCCAGTGAATGGATTCTCTCAGCTGAAATGATGAGGGGCATTTAATTTGAAAAAGAAACAGGAAGTGTTGACTTTGAAATGACAGTGTCATTCAGAGTTTTGTGTCTGTGTCATCAGACATGTCGTCAACATCAGGAATAATGTTTTTTATTTTTATTTCCAGCAAAACAAAAATCACAGAATAAAGACATGTCTGTTACGTGTTTTGTGGTTCTTACTTTTTAATTTATAATTAATAATTCATTTTACACTTCCTCTTAATATAATCCAATCAATCACATTTCCATAACACCTTATTTTGAGAACAGAACATAGTTACACATCCTCCCGCCAACTTTGCTTAGTCTGCCGCTAGCTTCCTGTCAGCTCGATGACGGCATTATTCACTGTAACACATATTAACATCAGTATATGGTTTCACTAGTGTTTGCATCAGCCAGTCCCTTCAGTATTTCACAGCAGCTTTTTTCAGGATAGTTGTGTCCTAACAAAACGTGATGAAAGTTGTGATGAAACGATGTCAACTGGTGGCGGTATCACCATGACTGCTTACCTGGAGCCTAATGAAACCTGGGGCAGATTGGACCATGTATTTTGGAGTTAAAAACCACTTCTTGTTTGGTGGCAAAACATTGACATTTGCCACCTTGCCATGGTCACACTGGTGGACAGCAACTTTTAAACTGCAACTTTTGATGTTAAAGGTCTTAAGATGGTACGAATAAAAGTCGCTCGCATCACTTTTGCAGGAGGAGTTAATTAAAGTACGACCCCTAGAAAAAAACACACACCATAATAGTTAAAAATGACCGACTAACTGTCGGGTTTAGGGTATTGCTCCATGAGGCTTTTTTGTATGTCTTAGGATGCTACATGTGCCTACCATATTTCATACATGTAGGTGAAACCAGCTTCGGGGGCTGTGCCGAGAGGGTCTTGGTGACTGCCTGCTGTCGGTGCTCTGGCGCCAACAAACTAACGTTACTTCCAACCGCACACATTTAATTGAACGTACATTCTGGATGTGACAGCTTCTGTCGTGGTGATTCGTCTCGTCTGTGCTCTGGCAGTTTGTGCCGTTCTCTGAATAAGTTTGGCAGTAGATTGAATTTGCGTTACTTGTTGTGATCACAACATCGCATGTTCCTGGAGGGGACTGGTTAGCTAATATGACCACGAAAATTAGCGTTCTGCTACATTACTGTTGAGCTGTAGTTGGTTAGCTTCCTTGCTAACACCGCTAGCAGCTATGATAAGCATGAGTTGCCGTACGTTTGATGCCCCTGGATAAGACATTCAGGTACTGTGATGGACAAATAATTTTTCTGTGGTAACAAACTAAATCTCTTTGTGTCCTGGAACATCTGATTGTCAACATTTCCCGATTTAATAATCAATAAATTAACGTAGAAAATAGTCCATGTGATTTCTGAGACAGTTCTGTCTCTATCGACGATCAGTCAGCAGTGATGAACTCTGATCCTGCATCACGTCCGGACCACTCACAGCTTCACTTCCTGTCTCAGCGGCGGCATGTTGCACCATGTGTCGCTTCATGTTAGACACCTGCGTGAAGCTTCTCCCACAGATGGAGCAGCTGAAGGGTTTCTCTCTAGTCTCCCCTGTGTGCTGAATCATGTGTCGTTTCAGGTTCCCACCCTGTGTGAATCGGACGCCGCAGACAGAGCAGCTGAATGGTTTCTCTCCCGAGTGAGTCCTGAGGTGTTTCTTCAGAGCACCGCTTGCTGTGAAGCCTTTGGCGCAAATGGAGCAGCTGAAGGGTTTCTCCCCCGTGTGGATCCTCATGTGAGCCTTCAGGTTGTGCTTGTGGTTAAATCTGTTGCCGCACTGCCGGCAGCGAAACGGTTTCCCTCCCGGTTCTGCCTCAGAATTGTCCTCCATTTGGCTCTCGTCGAGCTCCTGCTGCTCGCCGCCACACTTGTGTCGCCTGAACCCCGAAAGCCACGTAAACTTTTTGTCACAAATGCTACAGCTGAACTGTTTCTCTCCCGTGTGGACGGCCATGTGTTGAGTCATGTGAACCTTCTGCGTGAAACCTTTACTGCAAAACGGGCAGCTAAACGGTCTCTCCCCCGTGTGGAGTCTCTCGTGAGTCTTCAGGTTCACCATCCGGCCGAATCTCTTCCCACACTGAGAGCAGCTAAATGGTTTCTCTCCTGTGTGACTCGTCATGTGGCCCAGCAGCGACCGCTTGCAGCCGAAGGTTTTTCCACAGCTGGAGCAGCTGAATGGTCTCTCTCCAGTATGGATCCTCAGGTGAGTCTGCAGGTGTTCCTTCCGGCCAAATATTTTCCCGCATTCAGAGCAGCTGAAGGTTTTCCTGCCAGTGGAGTTTGATCTGGTCTCTGTCCAGGTACAGTCACGAAATTCTCCTGCCTTGGCACCAGTCTCTGGTTGTAAATCTGGATGTGAGTTCCTGGCTGGTTCTGGTCCTCCACAGTCCTCTGAGTAGGCTTCAGAAGAGTCTATGGACACTGGTCGTACTCCTTCTCTGGGCACTAGGCCTACTCCTCCTCCAGGCACTGGGTGTACTCCTCCACTGTGGTCTCCATCAGCTTCTGTCTCTACCTGTGAGGACTGAGGTTCATCTTCATCATTCTCGCTCTTTATAGGAACAGGACTGAGCACGGACTCTCCGTCAAGGCTGCCCCACAGTTTAGGATGCTGAGCAGACTCTCCACCACACTTGTGTCTCTTGAGCTGATAAAGCCAAGTGAACCTCTTGCCGCAGACGTCGCAGCCGAACCTGTTCTCCTTGGTGTGGACAGACATGTGCTGTGTCAGATGACCTCCATGTTTAAAACTCTTCCCACAGACGGAGCAGCTGAACGGTCTCTCTCCGGTGTGGATCCTCATGTGGATGTTAAGGTTGTCCTTGCGGCTGAAGATCTTCCCGCACTCGGAGCAGCTGAATGACTTCTCTCCCATCTCTGCATCTCTACTGTCCTCGATCTGACTCTGGTGACGCTGAGAGGACTCACAGATGCACTGGTGACTCTTGAGCTGAGTGTACCAGGTGAATCTTTCGTTGCAGAAATGACAGCTGAAACGTTTCTCCCCTGTGTGGATGGACATGTGATACGTCAGGTTGACTTTCTGGGTGAAGCTCTTTCCGCAGAAGGGGCAGCTGAATGGTTTCTCTCCGGTGTGTGTCCTCATGTGGATCTTCAGGTGCGGACTGCGGCCAAAGATCTTCCCACACTCAGAGCAGCTGTAAGTCTTTTTACTGGCTCTAATTCTCGTACCGCCAGCAGGGACTTTGATAATCTTTAGAGAGTTTAAAACTGACTGAGGTTCTCTGTTCTCCATCCAACTATCATCATCACCATCATCATCATCATCATCACCATCATCACCACTGAGATCAGTCTTTAACTCCAAAGAGTCTGACATCTTGGTGTCAAGTTCAGGTTGGAAATGTGCTTCTGACGGACTGCTCCACAGTTCCTCCTCTTCCTCTTTAATGTGTGGGGGCTCTGGGTCCTCCTGGTCCACACTGGAGCTCCACTCCTGCTGCTCAGGGGGAACCTCTTCTTTAACCACCAACAGCTGCTGCTGGACCTCTGCAGGGGGACAAAGACACAGAGAGACCAATAGGTCATGGAAATTCGAAGAAGAACAAAGGTTCTTTTTAGCAGTTTGAGCATTTGAGGTCAACAACTCTCTGAAAGAACCCGTCCTAACCGTCTTGGAAGAGCAAATTTAAGGCGTGGAAATGAGACTGAAAAGCAATATGGAAGGAGATGAGCTCAGGCAGGCTCCGGACATGACAGAGGACAAATCACCAAGGTGAGCAGCAGCGGCGAAGAAAGTTATGAGAACAATGGCGAGACTGGGAAGTCTGATGAAGTTTTGGCTAACTCTGGCATGCGGGCTGTCTACAATGAGATCCGGGCGCTACGATCAGATTTTAAAAGTAACGTGAGTGATTTCTGACTTTCTATTCGTGTAGACATGAGGAAGGAGTGGAATGAGTTTCAGGAAGAATCAACCAGAAAGGCGACCTGCGGGTGATGGAGGTAGAACTTGCCTGGGCGCAGCGGCACTGAAGGACCATGAGGATCTGCAAGCAAAGCTAACCAATTCAGAGGCTTGTTTACATCATAACAACCTTCGCATACGTAGAATGCCAGATGGATCTGAGGGGACTGATCCACTGGAATTTGTGGTGAGGCTTACAAAATCAAAACTTGGGCCCAACACTACCCAACATGGACCCTGAGTGCCACCTGGCACAAAGCCTCCCCACGATGCACAAGCCAGATCACTGGTGATCTGCTTACTGGAATATAACAATACCCACTCCTAATGAGAACGCTGTCCAACATGTCTCTGCCTGGAGGACCTCAAGTCTGACATCCTCAAACACCAACAGCACCATGCAACATCCATGAGAACAACTTCAACCACACACCTCATGAGGATCAACAGCTGACTGAGCCAATATGAGAGAAATAAAACAACTAAAAATTCCAGCAGAAATGTTTGAGAGATTTAGTGGATTTCTTGAGATTTGAGTTTGGGGAAACCCGGAGCACTCTTCCAAAGGAAATTCCAAATATCTGTTGCGGGAACAAACAGCTTACAGAACAGCGGAAATCACATACTACACCCTACATGCTCAGCATATCCTCATAGAACAATTCGTGTGATATCTTATGAATTCGCACCCCACAAATGATGCTACTAATTTAACGTACAGTTACGTAATCATAAATACATAAAGTTACAGAAGTTAGGTTCACAGAGATCCAAACACGTGACTCCACCATCCCAACCTGCCTCCTTGCAAGCACTCAGGACTGCTTTCTTGTTTACTGCCGCCAGCATATTGGTCATGCAGCCTTTTAAAATATGTATGTATGAATTGGGGTGCATTCATTTTCATAGGAAAACACATAAAGATGATTCAGGAAGGTAGCAAAAGTACCGAGCGCGTCATATTTTAGGGTCCACTGATAAAGTGGGATAACTTGGGATGAGAACATGTTGGACATACAGGAATGGGACATTCACTGAAGGATGTCTGATGCATCATGGAGACAGAGCGCCCCCCCCCCCCTTGCTTAACATGTACTAGTACCTGAGCCTTCATCATCTTCACTCTTCACAGGGACAGGAGTGAATGTGAACTTGGTGATATCAGCCTCCTCCAGCCCTTGAAGCTGCTCTCCCTCCTGACTGCTCCACAGTTCCTCCTCTTCCTCTTTAATGTGTGGGGGCTCTGGGTCCTCCTGGTCCACACTGGAGCTCCACTCCTGCTGCTCAGGGGGAACCTCTTCTTTAACCGCCAACAGCTGCTGCTGGACCTCTGCACCAAAAACGAAACAGGAAACAGAGACAAACTGTCATATGATGCCAGGTGAGCAACCTGACAGGCCGCAGGATATAGTGCCCACACAATTCTATTTTCACACATTTTTTTTTTTTTTTCATACATTTCACGACTTTTATTTCTCCCGAAATTTAAATATTATTTTTTGGACATTTTATCAAACAATTTTGAGACATCTGATTGATATTTCTTTCAAGACTTTTTATTAATATTATTCAGACATTTCAATAATATTCCTCTGATGTTTTATAATATATATATTTTACATTTTTCAATATTTTTGGAAATTTTTTTTATCAGCTACTACATTAGCATTATCTTTTGACATTCCTGTGACATTTTATCAGCATTTTTTTCAATGTTTTGTCAATTTTTGGGGGATATTTTATATTTAATGAGATTTTTTTTCAGACATTAAATCAATATTTTCTATGACATTTTTTTGGATATTTTATCAACATTTTTTCAGACTTTTCATAGTATTTTTCAAACATTTTTCTAATTTTCCTCTGACATTTCATAGACATTTTTACTATTTTTGTACAATTTTATGAACATTTTCTCAGACTTTTTTTTCCAGACATTTCAGTAAAAAATCTTTCAGTATTTTTTGGACATTTTAATAATATTCCTCTGACATTTCATCAGAAATTGTAGATGTTTTTACTTTTTGGGCAACTTGATCAACATTCTATCAGACATTTTTTTCATTTAAGACATTTTAATAACATTTTTTTCATCATTTTATCAGCATTTTTTCCGACGTTTTGTAATTTTTTTGGGGATATTTTACTTTGAAAGAACATTTATTCAGACACTGAATTAATATTTTCTTCTAACATCTTTTTCTGAATATTTTTTTTTTTGATATTTTTGGAACATTTTATCAACAAATTTTCAAACTTTTTAAAAATATATTTAGGACATTTTAAAAAACAATTGGCCAATTTTATCAACATTTTTTCAGACTTTTCCCCCCCAGACATTTCGATAACATTTTTTTCAGACATTTAATCAACATTTTCTTTGGACATTTTTGACACTGTTTTGGGGCAATTTTTTCAACTTTGCTTTTTTCAGATTTATTTATTTATTTTTTTTATCAAAAATATTTCAATCACATTTTTTGGATATTTTTTCAGCATTTTTCAAACATTTAATTAACATTTTTTGGACATTATGTCAGTAAACACTGAAACACGCAAACAATGTTAATGTGTGGGTCCTCTGGGTCCACCGTAGAACCCATGGTTTTCACAAAAGTGTCACAATATCCATCCATCCATCCATACATACATATATACATACATACATACATATATGTATATATGTATATATTTGGATATCTTTGTTATATTTATATAAATGATTACAACTCATATTTCTATTTTATAATTTTTTGAATTTTTCATACTTTATTTGCTAAAATTACAACTTCTCAAACTGAGGTCATTAAACAGCTGCTTTTATTTATAGATTTATTAGCACATATAACTAAACAGATCACTTTTGTATCTGTAAAGCTGAAACATTTTCATCCACCAATCAATCAATGATCAATTCCAGTTTGAGCGCTGCTGTGACTCAGGTTACCATGGTGACACACGGGGGTTAAAGGTGAGCTCGCTCCTTGCTAACAGGCAGCAGTAAACAGCCGAGCTGACATGCTAAGCTAACGTTAGCTTCCTACTCCGGGCTCAGGTGTGAACCTTCACAATAAAACATAAAAGCGTCTGTTAAACACACAATCTGAAAACCAGCTGACGTTAGCTTAGCATCGTTAGCAGCAGAGCTCAGCAGGGAAACAAACCTCTTCTTCTTCTTCTTGGGTTTAAAGCCTCGTCCGTGACGTCAGGCAGCAGCTTCCGGTGTGGGTCCATCTCTGCTCCGGTTACTGAACTAAACTCTGACGGTTTGTTTTTTGTGCCGTTATTTGGATCAGCTAACGGTTCACTCTGCTAACACTGCTAATCACGGTCACACTGTCACTTCCGTGGAGACGTTTCAAATTAAGAGTGTCCTTTCCTTTCCACTGTCTGACAGAGTTAATAATAATAATAAATTAACAAAATGATGATGATAATACTACTGATAATATGACATAAAAGGGATTGGAGGAAGTTACATTTTATTGATTGATTAATGCAGTTAAAATAACAAACACTGTGTTGTAAAAAGCGCTGAGTATTATTGTGAAGGTCTGTTTCACCGGAAGCGTTAAACCCTCTGCCGAAGTTACAGCGGAACTTTTTTTTTTTTTTTTTCAGTCTGTTTGTCTCGTTTTGTTTTATACTGTTTTGGGGGTATTTTTTGTTTTTTTTTTCTTTGTACGTGCTGTCTTACTGTGTTACGTAGTTTGTCCTACATAAAGGGCCCATTGCTCTCTGTTTGTGCCTTTATACAACGATGTGCCCTACTAGCTGTATAGTATTGTATATATTGTAAATAAAGTTTAAAAAAAAAAAAAAAGTTACAGCGGAACCGGAAGTTCCTTTGTTATTTCTCGGTCGTACGCAAGATCAGCGGAGTGTGTTTGTTGTTGGTAAAGAAGTGTGTGTCTGTGTGTTTTCACCCCGACGACACAGCTCCTGGAGTTAGCCTGGCGTGCTAGCTGTTAGCGGAAGTCTGTTACCAGAGACTGAAGATGTGTAAAGTCCAAATGCTGAGAGCGTTGGTGAAGCAGCGACTAACTGCAGCTGCTGAAGAGATATTTGGGCTGTTTGAAAGAACGATAGCAGAGTACGAGGAGCAACTTTGTCGCTCAAAAGAGGAGAACGAGCGACAACGCAAACTACTGGACGCTGTTTACAACCCTCAGCTCAGGTTACACAGAGCAGGTTAGTGTCTTCTTCTTCTGTGGTTATAAACACACAGCAGGTTAGTGTCTTCTTCTTCTGTGGTTATAAACACACAGCAGGTTAGTGTCTTCTTCTTCTGTGGTTATAAACACACAGCAGGGGCCTGTATCATGAAGCAGGATTAATGTCTCAGCGAGGTAACTTCAGGGTTAACCTGGTTTTCGGTCTCATGAAGCCGGTTCAGGTCTTATCGGGGTAGATCAACATGGTAACTGACTCTGAACGGCTATCCTGCTCCGGAGCAGGTAAGTTCAGGGTTGAATCTGATCCTATAAAAAGCTCCACCCACTGGCCAATCAGCTGTTCGGAAAAAATGACTCCGCTGACAGAAATGCAGCCCAGTCATGACGGGAAGTTTAATTCATTTGATTGATTTTGATTTGAAAGTTTATTTTGACATTAAAAAAGAAAAGAAAGCAACAACAACAGACAATGAAAAGATTGTTCACAAAGGAGTGGAAAGAAGTTGAAATCTCATCCCACCCTTCATAAGAAAGAAACTGGTAATTTGCAGACACTTAATAGCACCATTAATTAGTGCCAACATTTTGTTTTGTTGGAGGAAATGATCCCTGTTAAAGATAATGGGCCTAACTGACAGCTTTGCTGCTGGAAATGTGGACAGTAGCCTGTCATGTCTACACTTCATGGTGTTTGAGGGATTTTCCGTTTTTGTTTTTTAAAGAGGGAGACTAGGTACATTTTTGCACAGCTGTTAATTTCTAACACAGCTCAATATCAGGATGATTTTATTCAGACTATCAATTTGGTGTTGATATGATTTAATTGTGGCGTCAGGTTTAAGCTGTATTGTAGCATATATAACGTTATGACAAAGACCAGTTTATCAGACGCAATGATGTTAGACGATAATTGTAATACACACAGTTCATCAGCGCAGCATTGATTTCATGGGATTCAAGGGTGTGATCAGTGTCAGATGTGCAGGTACAGGTACTGTAGCTACTTGAACCAGTGATGAGTAATTTAACCTACACATAATTTTATTTGCTCCCTTGTTTTGTCTTGATTTTTCCCTCTCTCCTCCTCTGTTTCTTCTTTCCTGACCCGTTTTTTTTCTTCTCTATTATGTGATTTCATGATGTTTTGACAGGGGAATTTCTTTGATAAGCTTTTAGTGGCTTCTAACCTCTCCGGCACTTTTCTTTTTTTAGTCTTGTAAATTTTATACTGTCTGTTTTTAACATTATGTGCAAATAAACTAAAATAAAATAATACTAAACATCATTTATCCCGTTATTTCCTCCACCTGCAGCTGCCACGGTGTTGGCCTTTTCTGTAATGTTGCTTTTCTCCTCATACTTTAGCAGAATTAATCTCTGATCCTCACGAGAAATACTTTTTTCCCCCTCACATACGGCTCTCTGTGAGGACACTCTGTGACGCTCAGTGACGCTCTGTGAGACTGCGCTTCTCTCATGATTGTGATTGGTCCGCTGCGTGCGCGTTCACGGCTCTTGATAAAGCAACCCTGGGTTGAGTTACCGCGTTGATATCCAGCGTCGTGATACCGATTATCCTGATTGCCATTGTTAGGGTTAGTCAACCCAGGAGAGGTTGATCTCGCTTCGTGATACAGGCCCCCGGTTAGTGTCTTCTTCTTCTGTGGTTATAAACACACAGAGCAGGTTAGTGTCTTCTTCTTCTGTGGTTATAAACACAGCAGGTTAGTGTCTTCTTCTTCTGTGGTTATAAACACACAGCAGGTTAGTGTCTTCTTCTTCTGTGGTTATAAACACACAGCAGGTTAGTGTCTTCTTCTTCTGTGGTTATAAACAGGAACAAAAACGCTGCAGGAACAAAAGAGCTTCACAGTCGAGTGGAGTGGGTGGCCTTCAAATGGCAGAACCATTTTGACTTTTGACCTCATTCTCTTCTCCACAGTGACCTCAAGTGAGTCTGGGGTAGGACCGATAACTGAGCCGCTCTCTTGACCAACTTGTTGATCCTATTTTTGTCATCCACAGATCAACAAGTTGGTCAAGAGAGCGGCTCAGTTATCGGTCCTTTCAGTGAGCGAATGGTTAAGCCTCGGTGCTGAACTGAACGACTGAGAAGCTCTTTTGTTCCTGCAGCAGTCAGATATTTTAATGAACACTATCATTTCACTACCGAGTGTCGCTCCAAATCAAGTTACACTCGCAGCTGTGGAGGCCACTGCTGATTAAGGGGAAGTGTATGAAAGAGAAGCCAAACCATGGGACGCCCTCGCCACTCTACCGGAAGAAGGACGCAGGTGTAACCATGGATACCGACAGATGCTTTGTGACTGGGATGAGGAATTTTTTTAGACAGTTTTAAATAGTTTATTTGAGCATATGGACGTGGAGGTTTTCATCTTTTGACACCAAACATTCTGTGAGTTTGTTTGAGACTGTAAAGTCAGTGTGAGGAAAACAAATGTGTGTTTGATCTAAAATATTTTACAAAGTAGAAAGACGGAACTCTTTCATTTGTACGTTGTTTCCTCCATTGTGATGTTGTGCTTCCTGCTGGGCTCATCAGCAGCCTGCACTGATGCACACTCGCTATCTAAGGGCTGAGCAGTCCACTCGCACTCAGCGATAATTGGTTTGGGACGGCCCTTAATATGGCGGAGCTCCGTGTGACCGCGCAAACGGAAGGGGAGTGAATAGGGCGAGGGGTTAGGGGCGGAGTCTGTAACTGACACTGCTGCTTATTCTTCTGTGGTTACAACAGGGCTGACAGCTGCTCACTGCAGGGACTGTTCAGTATTTATTAGGGGGGTGCAGAAAGTGGGAGGGACTGTGTTTTTATTTTGGCTGAGGGGGCAGGGCTTATCGATTTAAATGGTTGTATTTGCAGGGTCTTTAAAAAGTCTTAAAATGTCTTAAACTAACTTAAATAAACAACGAGGCCTCAAACATCATGAAATAATCTTATATTTGAGTTTAAGTTTTAAGTATGACACACATTTGATCTAATTTTATTTATATATTTTTAAATTTCTTCTTGTGACACTGAGTGAAGCCTGTCTGTGTAAAACGTACTTCATACTGGCACTGACCTGTCAGCAAAACGTAGATTCTATTAACCATATTCCCACAAAGACCTCAGATATACTGCTGACCTGTGACGCCTCAATAAGTTAAACACGATTTGCTATTTGGGTAATGTTTGAATGAGAGAGTGCTGCCCAGAATGACGCTGAGGCTCTCGACGTGGCTGGGTGAGGGTACAGGGAGGTTATCAATGATCTTGTGAGGGACGTGGCTGCTTTGGATTTTGGACAGGGTGTTTTTGGAATTGATGAGCAGGACCTCAGTTTTGCTTCCACTGAGCTTCAGGATGTTCTTGCTCGTCCAACTCCTGTTGTCCTCAAGGCAGGTGGTGAGGGAGGTGGGGCAGTGGAGGGTTTAGTGGAGATGTAGACCTGTGGAAATGAACACAGTGATATAAATATTCAAAAATTATGATAATAAAATGTGTGAAAATAGAGTTGTGTGGGCACTATATCCTGCAGCATGTCAGGTTGCTCAACTGGCATCAAATGACAGTTTGTCTCTGTTTCCTGTTTCCTGTTTGGTGCAGAGGTCCAGCAGCAGCTGTTGGTGGTTAAAGAAGAGGTTCCCCCTGAGCAGCAGGAGTGGAGCTCCAGTGTGGACCAGGAGGACCCAGAGCCCCCACACATTAAAGAGGAAGAGGATGAACTGTGGAGCAGTCAGGAGGGAGAGCAGCTTCAAGGGCTGGAGGAGGCTGATATCACCAAGTTCACATTCACTCCTGTCCCTGTGAAGAGTGAAGATGATGAAGAGACACCTCAGTCTGAGGGACACCACTGTGGAGGACCAGGACCAGGACCAGGACCAGGACCAGCGCCCGGAGACTCTCCTGAACCTGACCCAGATACTGATGATAGCAGGGAATGGGAGGAGCCTGGAGAACCTCCGTCAGGATCAGTCCCTCTGAGCACGCCAAGACAAGGAGAGAAACCATTTGGCTGCACTAATTGTGAGAAACGATTTGGCTTCAAGAACTCTCTGAAGAGACACATGAGAACCCACACAGGAGAGAAACCATTCGGCTGCTCGCTCTGCGACGCCAAGTTCCTGCGTATGGAAAACCTGAAACGACACACTATCGTTCACACAGGAGAGAAACCGTACCGCTGCTCTGTGTGTGGGAAAACGTTCAACGAGAGCGGACACCTGAACCGACACATGAGGAACCACACGGGAGAGAAACCATTCAGCTGCTCCGTGTGTGGGAAGAGATTCCCTCGGAAGGATAACTATGTCCAACACATGACGTGTCACACGGGCGAGAAACCGTTCAGCTGCAGCGTCTGCGGCAGGAGTTTCTCGTGGCGGACGCAGCTGAAAAACCATCAGTGTAGCGGCGGACTGTCGTCACAGCTCCATCAGACTCGACCTGAGGAGAACAAGGGGAGTTCAGACAGCAGAGTCAATGAGCAGGACAGCAACCCCGTCCACCTGTTTCCTCATGACGCTCTCTAGACCCCATCAATCTGCAGTCCTTTCCTGTAGGATCACACTCTGTCTGTTGTCTCTAGTATGGCTGCAGTGAGACTCCGCCTCTTCCTGTTACACCAATAAAAAACTGGTCACGGAAAAACTGTTACTCTGCTTCAGTTTGTGGGTTAGCAGTTAGCATGTTAGTCAGCAGATAGCATGTTAGTCAGCAGTTAGCATGTCAGTTAGCAGTTAGCATGTCAGTCAGCAGTTAGCATGTTAGTCAGCAGTTAGCATGTCAGTTAGCAGTTAGCATGTCAGTCAGCAGTTAGCATGTTAGTCAGCAGTTAGCATGTCAGTTAGCAGATAGCATGTCAGTTAGCAGATAGCATGTGGGTCAGCAGTTAGCATGTCAGTTAACAGTTTTCAGTTATGAGCAGGAATATGAACAGGTCAGGTCAGGTCTGGTTTTTTTTATTGTCCCCTCAGGGAAACTTGTTGTGCAGCACAAAACACAGCACAAAGGGGGCACCATCATCAACAGCAACAATAATAAATACAAATCATGAGATAAAAACAACATACCAGTTGAAGGGAATGGTAATTTCATATCAAGTAATAACTGCCAGACTGCCTGAGTGCAGGGTCACAGACAAGGTGCTAACTGCTACTGAGCAGATTTATAGCACTTGGAATGAAAGATGTATGAGATCTTTCAGGTCTCTGAACAGGTGCCCTGAAACGGCAACCTGAGGGCAGCAGCTCAAATTCCCCTTGAAGCAGGTGGTCCTCACAGACCAGTAGAGCATCAGCCCTCCCAGTTAAAGTTATGGCCTGTTATAAATGGCCAAAAGCATGTTCTGACTCCTCCCTGAGATTTTACTGGCACTTTTCACAAGACACTGGAGTCAATTCCTACAAGACAGATTAAAGTTTCCAAATCAAACAATAAAACAGATTCAATGACACTCCTGTAGAAGAGCCTCATCATCTCAATTTCCTCAAGAAATAAAGTCTCTGCTGGACTTTTCCTGAGGTAAAATCAGCATGGGATTCAAAAGTCAATTTGTTGTCAACAACACCCAGATATTTTCAACTACACCAATAGCAACACCTTTTACAACAGGTGGCAGAAAGCTTGGTGGCGACTTCCCAATAAAATCATGATAATCAAATCTTAAATAAAAACAACTGAGTTCATCAGCCAGATGTTTATCTGAGTGAAAGCCACTCACAGTGATTTCCTGCTGCCCTCATCATGTCATGCTATCACAGCCTGTCTTTAAGTTGTTAGTGCAAAGCTCTGCCTCAGTCTCATCCTCATACCTCACTTTAGCCTTTTTTATTTCAGCCCTCACCTCCTTCTTTAATTCCCTCTCAGTAACTCTATTCCTTGTCAAATGCATTTCTCCAGTTCAGTATCAGACTCTTAATGTCTTTGTTAGGAAAGATCATCACTGCTTTGGTAGGAATCACTCTTTGCAGAAGGAGCTATAACTACACGCAACGTCTGTGAGTTCATCAGTATCAGAGGAGCTGTCCTGAAACACTGACCAATCAGTGCAGTCAAAACACCCCTGAAGAACGAAAGTGCTGTCCTCAGTCCAAACTGTGACCTGTTTTCTTCTCTCGTCAGTACAGCTGCACACAGACATATGAGCAACATATGAGCAACACGAGCTGCTGGTCGCCGCAGAGCAGCGCCCTCTCTTCCAGTTAGCAGTTAGCCAATCAGTTCAGTTACTCCGCACAGGTTCACACCCACAAGAAGCATTCCTCACACATGATGTGTTCAAGTCAGTCAGAAATTTGAACATCCAATCATAATTTCCAGTGAGAAATGGTATGATTTTGGCCATTTTTAAAGTAACGCTTTACTTAAGAATTGTGAAAAATGTTTTAAACAAAAACAAATCTGTAAAAAAATAAAAAACAACTCTTTTTTTTCCAGAAAAAAAAAACAACTTTTTTTTTTCAGGAAAAAAAAAACATTTTGAAAGAAAAAAAATGGCCAAAAAGGTGTAAAGAAAACATGCCTTGGGTTTAGAGGTTTGTCATGTTTAGAATTTGGCACAAACGTCCACTTGGGATGTGGTTCTTGAGATATCACATCACAAGAATGGGATGGATGCAAGGTCAGTGACCTCTGAGCTTTGACACCAAGTTTTAATCAGTTCATTCTTGAGTCTAAGTGGCCATTTGTGCCAAATTTGAGTAAATTCCCTAAGGGACTTCTTGTAATGTAACGTTCACGAGAATGCATCAGACGCACATGAGAATGCATCAGACACAAAGTGACAGTGAGAATTGCAAAAAATAAATAGATAAAAGAAAAAAAAGTAAAAAATGTTTTTAAAAAATAATTATACAAATATCTTTAAAGATTTTTTTTAAATCGTCAAAATATATATTTTAAAAAAACAAAGTACCAAAAATCTTGAAAAAAAAAAGAATTGCCAAAAATATGTATAAAACATGCCATGGGTTTAGAAAGCATGTTTATTTTAAAAATTGCACAAATAAATGAATAAATTAAAAAAAGAAACAGCATAACTCTCTGAAGAAAGATAATTGAACAATTTTCTTTAAAGAAAATAAAAAGGTTGGCAAAATACTTTAAAGAAAGTAGCCAAAAAAAAAAAAAAATAGCCTAAAACTTTTACAATATGAAGCTTAAAGACTCAAATTGTACACTGTGCTATACTGGGGCAGTTGGTACCTTTTATCATATCATATGGGAATGTCCTGGCATAGTTAATTTCTGGAAAGTGATAAAAGATCAATTGTCCACTATATACACACCCCTATCTCCTCCCCTTCTGTGCTGATTCTTAATGATCTCTCTCAGCTCCAGTTACGAAAACCCCAAAAGCGTAAATAAATAAATAAATAGATCTTAGAGAGCTCATAGTGCCATATTATCCCACCAGAACTCTGCGCTCTGAGAACGCAGGGTTACTCGTGGTCCCTAAAGTCTCCAAAAGTAGATCAAGAGCCAGAGCCTTCAGCTATCAGGCTCCTCTCCTGTGGAATCATCTTCCTGTTACGGTCCGGGAGGCAGACACCGTCTCCACATTTAAGGCTAGACTTAAGACTTTCCTCTTTGATAAAGCTTATAGTTAAGGCTGGCTCAGGCTTGACCTGTACCAGCCCCTAGTTAGGCTGACTTAGGCCTAGTCTGCCGGAGGACCACCTATAATGCACCGGGCACCTTCTCTCTCTCTCTCTCTCTCTCTCTCTCTCTCGCTCTCGCTCTCTCTCTCTCTCTCTCTCTCTCTCGCTCGCGTATCCTATTACTGCATCTTGTTTACTCGGCCATTCTGCATGTCACTAACTCGGCTTCTTCTCCGGAGCCTTTGTGCTCCACTGTCTCTCAGGTTAACTCGTATTGCAGCGGTGCCTGGATAGTGTGACGTGTGTGGTTGTGCTGCTGCCGTGGTCCTGCCAGATGCCTCCTGCTGCTGCTGCTGCTGCTGCCATCATTAGTCATTAGTCATACTTCTACTGTTATTATACACATATGATTATTGTCACACATTTATACTGCCAGATATTAATATATTATTAATAATTATATTATTATTACTTTCATTAATGTTGTTGTAAGCTGCTGTCATTACCGTCTGTCCTGCATCTCTCTCTCTCTCATTGTGTCATACAGATTACTGTTAATTTATCATGTTGATCTGTTCTGTACGACATATATTGCACGTCTGTCCGTCCTGGAAGAGGGATCCCTCCTCAGTTGCTCTTCCTGAGCTTTCTACTGTTTTTTCCCGTTAAAGGGTTTTTTGGGGAGTTTTTCCTGATCAGCTATGAGGGTCTAAAGGACAGAGGGATGTCGTATGCTGTAAAGCCCTGTGAGGCAAACTGTGATTTGTGATATTGGGCTTTATAAATAAAATTGATTGATTAATTGATTGATTGAGATATATATATATATATATATATATATATTTTTTTTTTTTTTTTGTGCAGATATGCTGTGCACGTTGGTATGTGCTGATTTAGAATTTATGTATAAGCAGTGTGTAGATCTTTGTATGCACATGCACATATAATGACAAAGATGAGTGACTGTATATTTAGGCAAGCAATTCAGTGTGAATCCATTTGTATCAGTCAGTCCCTTTACATATGGTGATTTGTTATGTTGTTTTATTATTTTTATTCTCTGTTATGTTACTGATCATATGTCCGCTTCTGCTTCAAAATAAAAATTTGATCACAAAAAATAGCCTAAAACTTAAACTTAAACCATAATATTTTAAACAAGAAAAGGTGCTGAAGTGTTTAAAGAAAAAAAAACTAATGACCAAAAATGTTTTTAAAGAAAACATACATTGGTTTTGGAGGGTATGTTTTCTTTAAAACTGGAAAAAAAAAAACAGATTTTTTTTTTTTAAAAAAAAAGAAAGAAAGAAATTATTTAAAGGGAAAACGGTAGCCAAAATAGATTGCATTTATTTATTTATTTTTAAAGGGTTGAAATGTTTAAAGAACAAAATTCACCAAAAATTTATACAGAAAAAAAGTCACCAATTTTTTTTTAAAGAAAAAATGCCTTGGGTTTAGAGGACATGTCTTCTTAAAAAAAAAATCTTAAAATAAAAAAGAATCAACAAAAACTTTTTAAGAAAAGTTGCCAAAAAATGTTTTTAAAACGGGGGCCGAAATGTTTTATGGGGAAAAAAATTACCAAACACTTCGAAACAAAAAGCAAAATCAACATAAAAACCACTTTATTCATAAATGTATTTTTTATCATCATTAATTCTAAACTTTTTACTGGACAGAAACAGACTGATGTCATCAGCATATAAAATAACAACTACATTTAAACAGACAGAGACTGGATTATTAACGTAAAGAAGAAAAAGAACAGGACCAACAATAGAATCCTGTGGAACCCCACACATGACGTTGGCCTCGTGGACAACACGATAATAAAGGTCCAGTGTCCTTAAACGAGTACTTCCATGTCTTGTGGTTTCACTACCACTAGATGGCACGAAGAATTGTCCACAATCGAGGACAACAGGTCTGAGTTAAGTAGAATAAAGTCTAAATTCAAGTAAACCCAGAATGTGATGTCCTCACATGAGGACGCAGGGTTACAGGAGAATATAACTACAACAGGAAGAGGAAGGGAGTTTTCGAACACCTCAGCTGAACGTCTTGTCTTCTATGTGAATGGTCATGTGACGTCTCATGGTCGCTCTTATTTTGAAATGTTTACCACAAACTGAACAACCAAAGGGTTTCTCCTCTGTGTGAGTGATCATGTGACTCTTCAGATACGCCTTCTGTGAAAATCTCTGACAACAAACAGAGCAGTCAAACGGTTTCTCTCCCGTGTGGATCTTCATGTGTTTCTGCAGAGTCCCGCCCTGAGCGAAGGATTTCTGACAGACCGAGCAGGTGAACGGTTTGTCACCGGTGTGGATCCTCATGTGCTTCTGTAAAGTTCCACCCTGTGTGAACGACTTCTTACACACTGAGCAGCTAAATGGCTTCTCTCCTGTATGAGTCCTCATGTGGATCTTCAGATCCCCACTCTCTGTGAAAGATTTACCGCACTCGGAGCAGCTGAATGGTTTCTCTCCAGTGTGAGTCCTCATGTGTTTCTGTAAGTTTCCATTCTGAGTGAAAGATCTCTTACAGACGGAGCAGCTGAATGGTTTCTCTCCTGTGTGGGTTCTGATGTGCGTCTTCAGATGTTCACTGATACCAAATCTTTTCCCACACTCAGAGCAGCTGAACTGTTTCATTCCAGCTCTGCATCTTGAATCCCTGACAGGAAGTTCATGTTCCACAGAGGTTAACCCTGACTGAGGTTCTCTGGTCTCCGTCCAGTCATCGCTGTCGTCGGTCTCAGCTTCAGAAGAGTCTCCGGTCCTGTCCTCAGTGTCTGGACCTGAGTTCCTGTCCAGTCCTGGTCCTGGTCCTCCACAGTGGTGTCCCTCAGACTGAGGTGTCTCTTCATCATCTTCACTCTTCACAGGGACAGGAGTGAATGTGAACTTGGTGATATCAGCCTCCTCCAGCCCTTGAAGCTGCTCTCCCTCCTGACTGCTCCACAGTTCATCCTCTTCCTCTTTAATGTGTGGGGGCTCTGGGTCCTCCTGGTCCACACTGGAGCTCCACTCCTGCTGCTCCTCTTTAACCACGATCACTTTCTGAACATCTGAAGGTAAAACTGAAACACAGGCAGAAAGTTGGACATTTTAGCACCTACAATTTCATGACACGTCAAACTCCAATGAAAATTCATCTGCAACCATCGTAATAGTTTACTGCTTCCTAAAATTTAAGGATTTGTTGCTTTGGTTTGTTTTAAATGACCATAAACTAAATATTTTGGGGTTTTGACAGTTCCATCCATCCATCATATGCTTATCCAAGGCCAGGTCGCAGGGGCAGCATGCAAAGCTAGGCATGATATATAATCCCTCCAGTGTGTTCTGGGTCTGTTTCGGGGCCTCCTACCAGCTGGAAATTCCTGGAAAACCTCTAACGGGAGGTTCCTGCTCAGATGGTCAAACTAACTCAACTGTCTCCTTTCAGTGCAGAGGAGCAGCGGCTCTACTCCAAGCTCACTCCAGATGTCTGACTCCTCCCTCTATC
Organism: Epinephelus cyanopodus; assembly: GCA_026686955.1. Lineage (NCBI taxonomy): Eukaryota > Metazoa > Chordata > Actinopteri > Perciformes > Serranidae > Epinephelus > Epinephelus cyanopodus. The sequence continues at coordinate 39,972,580 of CM048931.1, read as the reverse complement.
TCTAAGGCTGAGCCCAGACACCCTACAGAGGAAACTCATTTCAGACGCTTGTACCTGTGACCTCATTCTTTCAGTCACTACCCAGAGCTCATGACCACAGGTGAGGGCTGGGACGCAGATGGACCAGTAAATTGAAAGCTTTGCCTTCTGGCTCAGCTCCCTCTGAACCACGACGGTCCACTGATCCATCTCACGCTCCATTTTACTCTCACTCATGAACAAGTCCCAGAGATACTTGAACTCCTTTGTTAAGGGCAATAACGGTCTCCCAACCCAGAGAGGGAACAATCCACTGTCACAGACTGATCAAGCCAACAGATCATTTGCAAGGGGCAGAGATGCAATTCTGAGGTCACCAAACTGGAACCCTGCCTCCCCCGGCTGCACCTCAAGATCTGTCCATGAATATCAATCAATCAATCAATCAATCAATCAATCATACCATATCCCTCTGTCCTTTGGACCCTCACAGCTGATCAGGAAAAACTCCCCCAAAAAAACTTTAACAGGGAAAAAAAATGGTAGAAAGCTCAGGAAGAGCAACTGAGGAGGGATCCCTCTTCCAGGATGGGCAGACGTGCAATAGATGTCGTACAGAACAGATCAACATGATAAATTAACAGTAATCTGTATGACACAATGAGACAGAAAGAGAGAGAGAGACAGAGAGAGATGCAGGACAGACGGTAATGACAGTAGCTTACAACAACATTAATGAAAGTAATAATATTATAATTACAATTCTGGTTACTGTGGTACAATATGTTGAAAGTATATGTTAATATCTGATAGTATACATGTGTGACAATAATCATATGTGTATTATAACAGCAGAAGTATGACTAATGACTAATGATGGCAGCAGCAGCAGGAGGCATCTGGCATCTTGTGCATTCATTGCAGTAACTTAAAAAACACTACTCTCTCCTCCAATCTGATTGGTTTTGTTCAGTATGTGGACTGTGGACAACAATAACATCAAGCAGCTCCTCAACCAGAACAAGTTGGCATTCAAGCAAGAGGACAAGGAGAGGCTGAGGGAGATTCAGCATGAGCTGAAGGGGAGACAGGTAAAGGTGGACTACAAAAGGTTATGGATGGTGACGTGGACAAAGCCAACAACTTCAACCTGTTCTTTAACAGGTTTGATGGAGGGAGCAGGGTTCACCCAACCCCTGCATCCATCCCCCCTTCCACAGTGTCACCTGCTGCTCCACTGTCACCTGGAAGTGGCCTCTCTCACACTGCTGTTGCTACAGCTACAGTTACAACATCTACCCTCTACGGCCAACTACCACTGTCCTTTACAGCAGACGATGTGAGGGCGGGGCTTTGGAAACTGCGTACAGGGAAAGCTGAGGGCCCAGATGGAGTGTGTCAAAGGCTCCTGAAAGACTGTGCAGCCCAGCTAGCGGAGCCCCTTCAGTGGATCTTCAACAGGAGTCTTCAAACAGGCAAAGTCCCGGTGCAGTGAAAAACATCTTGTCTTGTACCTTTGCCCAAAGTTGGGCGCCTGGCTGAGCTAAATGAATACCACCCGGTGGCCTTAACATCACACACTGTGAAGACCCTGGAGCGCCTGGTCCTCCGTTTCCTGAAGTCAGAGGTCACTGATGCAGTGGACCCCTCCAACTCGCCTATCAGGAGCACACAGGAGTGGAAGATGCGGTTCTTTACATGCTGCATCAGGCCTACACCTACTTGGAGGAGCTGGGATGTTGTGTGAGGATCCTTTTCCTTGACTTTTCAAGTGCTTTTAATACTATCCAGCCCACCATACTGAGGGACCGCTTGGAGGGGATGGGAGTAGATCGCTTCCTGACCTCCTGGACAACAGACTACATGAAAGAGCGGCCTCAGTATGTCAGGCTTGGAGGCTGTGTCTCTGATGGTCAGGAGCAGCACTGGTGCTCCACAGGGAACTGATTTAGCACTGTTCCTGTTCACACTCTACACAGCAGACTGTAAGTACAACTCAGAGTCCTGCCACATACAAAAATACTCTGATGATACAGCTATTGTGGCTTGTATCAGGAGTGTTCAGGAGCAGGAGTACAGGGACCCTGTGGATGCTTTCAGGGGCCAGTGCAGTCAGTGCTGTCTCCACCTGAACACAGCCGAAACTAAGGAGATGGTGGTGGAGGTCACACCATCAACCAGTCTTCATACAGGGGGAGGACATTGAGGTGGTCCACACCTACAAATATCTCCTCCTGGATGTTGACCTGGACTGGTCTAATACTGACGCCCTCTACATGAAGGGGCAGAGCTGCCTGTCACAATAACAAATTTTGCTGGGCGATTAATTGCGTCAGAAATTACTGCGATAAGCGATAATGTTACTTAATATTGTGCTTTTCAGACCATTTTTATTATTGTTGTAATTTTGCTGTTTTTACTCTCCCTTTTGTATTTACTTTGTTGGTGGAACGCCTCCGCAAAGACACTTGCTGACAAGAGCTTTCCCTCCGTTCATTACGCTAATGAACCAACTCACCTGGCTGCCAGACGATGCACGGCAGTGAACGCTCTTGTGGAGAGAGACGAGGAAAACAAACATGCATGAATATGGTAATTAATCGCGTCTGGAAAAGTTACTGTCTCCCTTTAAATTTACCATGCAATTAACCAACTTATCGCATATCGCAACAGGCCTAAGCAGAGCCGCTTGTTCTTCCTGCAGACACTGAGGTCCTTTAATGTGTGTGTGTGTGTGTGTGTGTGTGGAGATGATGACCATGTTCTGTCACACAGTGGTGCCAGTGCACTTCTCTACATGTGTTGGGGACAGACAAAAAAAACAAGCGTTTGGACAAGCTGATAAAGAAGCTGTCGCCGTGCTGGGCAGGAGACTGGACTGTGTAATGGACAATTTTATTTTTTTATTTTTAAATTTTTCTTAATTTTATGTCTATTATAACACCTCTGTGTTGATGTCTTTTATGAGCTGCTGGAGGCTATTAATGTTTTTTTTTTCTACCACTGATTAAATTCTTGACAGAAGTCGCTGCTACTTATTTGTGTTTTGGGCTTTTTTTCCCATCGTTTATATTTCATATGTGTCCTGTGACCTCAGAGCGTCTCCCCCTCATAAATACCGAACAGTCCCTAACCTGAGTCAGCAGAGTGACTGCAGCTGTCAGATAAATGTGGAGCAGAGGGAGTAAACAGTGTCACTTACTGTCTCCGTGTGTCCTCCAGGAGGACATCCTGTCTGGGTCCATGTCCCAGTGTCTCTCAGTCAGCAGCTCAGACTGTCTCCATCCTCCCAAAACACTCTCACTGACAGCAGCAGAAGGAATGAGACGTGTTAGCAGGAGCTAGCTGTGGCTAACGTTAGCAACATTAGCAGTGAAGCTGTTTCCGGCGGGAGAAACAAAACACACCTGCTCTTTGTAGTTTTATTTCACCTTTGGAGTCCACATCCAGCTGTCTGTGACGTCACAAGGTCTTTACTAAACTAAACTCTGGAGCCTTTTCTCTCCGCCGTCCTCCGCACAGACTGATCACTACTGGAGGTTCCGGGGACGGAAGGGTTAGCGGTCGGACCAACCACTTCCGGGTAATCGTTCTTACGCCAAAAGTGTTTTAATAATGTCAATAAAATAAATGGTTTTGTTGTGATGCTGCCTCAAACAATAAGGTAATAATAATAATAATTAATGTAAGTTAAATACTTTGTGTGTAAGGACAGTTAGTGAATGTAAGTGAGAAACATAATAATTATATAATAATAAACATAATCATAATCATTAATAATGATTAGTAATTACTAATATATTAAAAAATAAATTAAGAAAAATGTTTATTTATTCATTATTTAAAAAGACCAATTACTCAGAAGTCGTTCCATCCAGAAGGATTACGGGTCGGACCAACAATTTGTAATAAATAATAATAATAATAATAATAATAAATACTTTTTTAGCTGTCATGCTGTCACAATCAAACATAGTATTATTATTATTGTCATAAAATACAAAAATTTCAGAATTTCAGTTACAGCACGAATTAATCAAGTCATACCAGAATCTAGCTAGCTTAGCATGCTAACCAGACCTACGTCTTCTTCAGATTTTTTTTAAGTGGCCAGCAAACAAGAGTTTAAGCTCATTACACCTACTGATGTGTAGTGGACCGATGATTGACACACTCTGTGATAAGACCAGGAATCACAAACACAAAACAAATAAACAAAATATTAATACAGTAAATAAACAGACTGACGGATGTAAACAGGGTCAGGTCTGAGTTTTGATCAGTATTTTATTTAATCATAAAAAACATGAATCTGTTAAAATAATCATTTGATAAAAACTTCCAACATTTACTGAAGCTGATTTCAAAGTTAAGTGTTGATTAAATATTTACCAGAATTCAGCTTTTTGCTACAAAGTTCACAGGACGTGTTAACTGGATCTCTTCTGGTCTCGAACACTGACGCCGAATACTTAGAAGGAAAATTCAGGCGGCATAACATGGTGGTGACGGCGTTGGAGTAACTCTGAGGAGAATGTCAGACAATCATTCAAGTCACTTGGGAGACAAAACAGACCTGATGTAACACATCGTATGTTCAGGAGTTATAGAGTTTACATAATCCTGATTTTCCCTTGAATGCATCGTGGGCAAGTTTTAGGTAGTTAGCCAAAGTGCCTGAGCAAAAAACTCCTCCTAACTATAACAACCCCCCAAAATATTTTTCTTTTTAAAGGAACACAGACTGATGTGAGGCACCTTAAAGCAGCAACTTATAAGGTTGTGGGCATGAAGAAATAAGTTTGTTCTAAATTTGTCAAAAAGAAAAAATATTTGGATCATCTTTTAGACTTAAACCTAAACCACAGTTAAACCTGTCGGGACAAGCAGTGCCTGTTGAACAGGAAGAGGAAACCAAACTCCTCAGGGTGAAAACTGTTGGTCACAAAATAGTCACGGTCAGGAGCCCTGCAGATTCAAAAACCAAAATAAGAATCAAAAACACACTTCCTGTTTCTTGTCTCTCTAGAAATCACCATCATGGCTGTCATCAGTCTCAGGCTTGTAAATGTGGATCTGAGTTCCTGTCTGGTTCTGGTCCTCCACAGTCCTCTTCATCAGCTTTGGACTGACAGCCGTCACACTGATGATCTTTGGGCTGTTTGGGCCACGTGCTGAACAGTTTCTCTCCCGTGTGAGTTTTCATGTGCATCTGTAAATGTCCGCTGCATCTAAATGTTTTCTGACAAATGGAGCAGCTGAACGGTTTCTCTCCTGAGTGGATCCTTGAATGTTTCTGTAAACTCTGCCTCCGTCTAAAAGATTTCTCACACGCAGAGCAGCTGTACGGTCTCTCTAATGTGTGGATCCTCATGTGTATCTTCAGATTCGTCTTCATGGCAAACCTTTTCCCACATATGGAGCAGTGAAATGGTCTCTCTCCAGTGTGAGTTCTCTGGTGTGTGGTCAGATTCCCTTTGAGGCCAAACCTTTTTCCACAGTCTGAGCAGTGGAACGGTTTCTCTTCTGTGTGAGTTTTCATATGCGTTCTCAGAGTCCCCTTGCGGCTGAAGAGTTTCCCGCACTCGGCGCAGCTGAAGGGTTTCTCCCCTGTGTGAATTCTCATGTGCATCCTCAGAGTCCCCTTGCGGCTGAACTGTCTCCCACACTTGAAGCAGCTGAAAGGTTTCTCTCCTGTGTGGATCCTCATGTGTCTGTTCAGATCCCCCTTAATGCCAAATTTTTTCCCACACTCTGAGCAGCTGAATGGTTTCTTTAAACCTGGCTGAGGTTCTCTGGTCTCCGTCCAGTCATCACTGTCGTCAGTCTCAGCTTCAGAAGAGTCTGCAGGCACCTCCGGTTCCTCCTCTTCCTCTTTAATGTGTGGGGGCTCTGGGTCCTCCTGGTCCACACTGGAGCTCCACTCCTGCTGCTTCTCTTCACCAATGATCACTTTACGGACATCCAAGGGTAAAACTGAAACACAGACGGAAGTTAGAAATGTATGTCGATGAAAATTCGAAATGTTTTAGTAAATGTTAATTCAAATCGTTTTATGCCTGGTTCACACTACACGATATCAGCCTGATTACAGCCTGACGCAGCGCTGCATGGTGCCGGCTCTGATCGTGAACAACAATGAATATCGTATATGATAATCTATTGTTTCATCTGGTGTACTGTGTCACATTAGACGACAACCGAAGCCTCACAACGTCCCTACAGAAAGTCTAGCATGTTTGATTTTCTTCTCCCGTCACAGCCGTCACTTTGACCAGTAGGAACACAGAGCGATCTGTTGCCATGGGAACTGTAGGACAACAACAGCCCAGCCTTTCAGATATTTCCTGTAGGGACGTTAGCACACAGAGTAAAAAGGAAACAACAGAGGCACTTTATCAACCCGCTGAGTGCTGCCATTACAGGGTCCGACGTTAAGGTTTTTTCCTACTTGCCGTACTGAGTTTATTAAAGCTGGGTGAGCATGACTGGGGATATATCTCGTTTCTTGTTGTTTTGATTCATGTCCCTTATTTTTTAAGTCTTTGAAATCTCTTTATTCTTTTGTTATCTCCTAGTTATTAAGAAATTATTATTAGAAGATTCTTTAATGTCCTTTCTCAGCACATAACATACATTGAAACGAAATTTGTCCTCTGCATTTGACCCATCCTACTGTATACACTGGGAGCAGTGGGCAGCGTCCAGGGACCAACTCCAGTTCTTTTGCCAGTGCCAGTGGTCACTGACAGGAGGATTCACCTAACATAGCCTACATATCTTTAATTATATAATTATTTATATGTCTCTATGTATATTTTTACATAAATCCCCGATATTTAATTTGCCTTAAAAAAATCCTCTTCTTTCATTTAATTTGACAATGTTTATTGTATATATATTAATTCTCTACAGGATCTTGTATGTTCTTTAATGTGTGTTCAATTTATTAAAAGAAAAAAGCAAAAAAACATTTTGGTGAACCCTGCAGCAAAGTGAACCCTCTTCCTCAGAGAGGATCTTTGTCCCATGAGAGCAGGCACTAACAGCTCCGTGTCCACATTTTAAACAAGTTTTGCTGGCGATTTGACAGTCACTAGAAGCACATTATGACCCTTTGTAAAAGTTTCTATGTGGTACCTGTGTTGTACATGAGCTAACGTTAGCAGCTAAGTACTGAGAGGCTGTCCGGTATGTGTGTGTGTGTGTGTGTGTGTGTGTGTGTGTGTGTGTGTGTGTGTGTGTGTCGGAGTGTCAGTATGTTAACCTAGCCGTAGCCCTGCTATGCTGTTTGTCATAAAACACAGGGCACGCTACACTGGCCGTATGGGTGGGAGGGGCATTACGGTAACACACCGGGGACTCCACGGCACTGGCCGTTTGGCCGTGGTATAATTCCTGCCCTGCGATTAAAAATAATTAAAATAAAAAAATCCGAGTCGGTGCTGCTTGCCCGATCGGGCATGTCTGCGCAGGGTCTGCTGGCCCGCTGGCTATTTTTACTTGCCCCGGGCATTCGGGCAACTGTTAATGTCATGCATTAGCATCCAGCTAGCAAAGAATGTTCTTTCTTCATAATGGAGGATATAAAGGAATCAAACTCACAAATAGTGTCTGGGCCTTTACTCAGCACAGCTGCAGAGGCTACCAGCCGCATCTCAAACACACCACATTAGAAACGAACCGTCATTTTTTATTCCCTCTGTGTTTTATATTTTTACTTTTTATCTGCTCCTGTTTATCCTGTTAAATTTAATGCATTGCGTCATCATTTCAAAGTCAGCAGTTCCTGTATGTGTTTCATTTCATTCAATTAAAAGCCCCATATCATTTCAGCTGAGAGAATCCTTTTTTTTTAATATATTTTTTTATAAATTGGCTTTTATTGTGAAACATTTGCAGGAACTTCCTGTGGAGGATTCAGTGACTGTCATAGTTTGCATGCAGCACTTCAAATGTAGCTCCGCCCATCTGGTGACACTTTTTGACATTACAAAAACTACATTTCAGCTGGAACATGAACAGACACAGTGACTCAGATAATATTAAAAGTAATACAAATAGGACGAGAATAACCTGATGACATCACACACGTCGTGAAAGACGACCAGCAATGATTGGTGTGGACCATCGTCTAGTGTGTCATGTCTGTCGGCGAAGTCACGGCACGATTTCATGACTCCACTATCGCATAATGTAACATGAGCCCCGTCTCCACCAAACCCTTTCAGTCCAGCACCTCTGGAACCAGCAGTGAGCCTTCAGACATGGTACCTAGACCCTCGGTGTGTTCAGACAGTCTCTTAAATGTGGGCGGGGTTGTTGTCACTCACTGCTCCGTCCAGCACTCGCTGTATTTCCTCATCAGCGGTGACACAGATGGAAGTCTGCACCTGGTTTATCGTCCACAGAACGAGGCTGCACGCCCACATTTTCAGAACAAAATAGAACAGGCTGCAGTGAGAGTCTCTCTCCATGGGATATTTAAAAATAGCAGCTTTGTGCATTTAGTCCTTCTCAGGCAAGCTCAGGGGTTTAGTGTTGCTGTAGCCCACAGGAAGTGAGGATTAGAATATATGACCTTCACATAATCCGCTCCAAATTAATCTATATTTTTAAAGTCATTACTAAAAGTGTGTGTCATATAAAAACTAAAGTGATGGTCAAAGTTGTCACAGTGAAATTTAAGGTGTGCTGATGGATTCACGTCATCAACTCATGCATTGAGTAACATTACAAGTTAACGTTCCACCTTAAAAGTTGCCGGCAGTCGGCCCAGTGAATGAAGTTATTTTGTTCTCTTTCATTTTATAGTTGTAGTTTTCTGATGTATGAACAGAGGTTACATAAAACCAGAGTGACCGTCCTCTACTGACCAATCAGACTGCAGGGTTTTTTTTTCCTTTTTGAACTCTCTGACAGTTAAATCTATTGGAAAAACATGACACTGAGTTATGTGATAAACCCATCACACTAGAGGACATAAAGAATGCAATATCTCTTTTAAAAACGACAAATCACCAGGCACTGACAGACTGATCTCTGAATTTTACAAAACATTTACTGATGAGCTGGCTCCTTTCTTATTTAAAGTTTTTGGAGAAAGCATAGAAAAAGAACATCTCCCAGCCACTATGACTCAGGGGTCAACTACTTAAATACCCTAACCCAACAAAGACGCATAATTGATGCACGATTTGTTTGCTTAATAATGATCACAAGACGGGGCGTCGGTGGCTTAGTGGTAGAGCAGGCGCCCCATGTACAAGGCCTTTCACACTTCACTGTCCTATCAATAAAGGCAAAAAATGCCCATAAAAATATCTTAAAAAATAATAATAATAATAATAATAATAATAATAATAATAATAATTGTAGCGACTAAGCCTAAAACTTAAAGCCACTGAGGGGCTGCATAGACGGGCTAAACATGATTGACGCGCTTGCTGTGCACCGCTTCGTTGTGTCTTGTGAAATAAACACATCCGACATTTTCTTCTTAGTTTTATGGATTATTTATTGCTCACCGTTCTGGTCTTCAATGTGTTACATGCAAGAGTCCAACAGTTAGTGTCCATCAAAATCCAGAAATCCAGAAATCACAACTACAACAACGAGACGTTGCGGTCAAAAAAACTATTTGTGCTCCCACCGTCTAGCAACACCTGTTACCTGATGAAAGGTTTCTACCTAAGTAGGCATGTGACCCAAACACAAAGGTGACACCTAGTGGACAACTCAGTGTCCTACACACACACACACACGTATTAACCTCTTGAAATGGCTCTTACAATAATAATGATCACAAGATATTTGCTCTGATATTGACTGAAAGACTTACGATGGTGTTGGGCTCGACTGTTGAAGAAACGCAATCAGACGATACCACATTATTCTTAAAGGATTAAAACCAAATCTCTTTTGCTATTAAAATTATTCAGGAGTTTTCAATGGCCTCAGGTCTGTCTTTAAATATTAATTTATTAAGTGTGAATTCATGGCCATTAAGGAGTGCTCTAAATCTACCCTTTTCAATAAGCCAATAAAGAATGAAATTCAATATTTAGGAATATCAACTACTAAGGATCAACAGAGGAGAAGCACTTTGAACTGTATTATGCAAAAAACCCAAAGATAACTAAACCAAAGGATTTTGCTCTCACTAAGAGGCAGAACATCATTTACTGAAGCAGAGGGAATCTCCCGATTGACATGCTGCTTTGGCTCTTCACCTGGACAATACATTACTGAAAGAGATTGACAAAATGCTCTTTGATTTCGTATGGAAACATAGGACACATCATTTGAAAAAATTTTGACATAAACACAGAAGTGAAGCTGTGTTTACTGTGTTGTACCTGTGACAGTTTGATTCATAACTGAAAAATATTTTCATAATTGTGCAAATCATTTGTTCACAAAATGTCATGCACAGCTACGGTTCAAAAATAAAATGCATTTGGTCAAATATTCTTTTACAAATTCAAAGATTTGAATGCAAAACTTTTTCACACAGTTATGAAACTTTTCCACACGTTTACAAGACTTATGAAACACATTTTATTCCATATATATAATATATATATATATATATATATATATATATATATATATATATATGTATTGGCCACATGTCAGATCCATAGATGTAAGTTTACAAATAGAAAACCTGCTTTGTTGTTTTGATAAAGATCAGACACATTCATTCAGTCCAGTTCTCTCAAACACCAAAAGCAATTAGAGCTGTGATATATTTATTATCACTATTTATTCTTTTTAAAGCACTGATGAGGGGCGTTAATGTACTGTATTCAATGCAATGACAAATAAAGCTTCTATTCTATTCTAAATATCTTTTACACTGTGCAGCCTCGAGACCTGTTCTGTCCTGTCAGAGTAAAAAGACTTTCATCATTTTATTAATATGATGCTCACTGTGTCCTCGTTAGGCTGTATGAACTTCAGGAATAAAGTTTGAGGGAAAAAAGCTGGTTTATTGATGACTGCCGAGCTGTTAACGAGCTAACTTCAGCTAATGTTAGCCGGCTAGCTGTGAGGCTGTCGCGCTCTGTAACGTCACAGCTGATGTGTGACGTCAGGTTCAAATATGAAATAAGCTTTATTCCATCAAGAGAAAGAAAAACAAACCTGCTTCCCTCCGCAGCTTCATGTCGGACATGCTAACACATGCTAACACATGCTAACACATGCTAGCTACGCTCCGTCTGAGAGACCCGGAAACACTAAGGCAACTTCCGCTACTGTCCTTCTTCTTCTTCTTCTTCTTCTTTTAATATAAACTTTATTAAGAGCGATATAACAGCACAACTCAAGATTGATCAAATCATTACAAACACTTCAATATTAATATTTATAATAATATTTCACAGATATGTGAAAAACAAATGAATACAGAACGATAGCAGAGTGACACCGGAAAAATAAAAAAATAGAAAATAAAAGGAAAAAACACACAATTAGAATCTGCTAAATAATAAGACTGAATTGTTTAAATAACCTGATAGTTTTAGTTAATTTATTGTTTATTGTTTATAAGTTTTCAGTAGTATTTATATGTTTATTAAAGGAGGATATTCGTTTCTGCCAGATCTTTTTTTTAAAGATATTTTTGGGGGCTTTTTAGCCTTTGCTGTATAGGACAGGTAGGTGTGAAGGGGGAGAGAGAGAGGGAGTCACATGCAGCAAAGGGCCACAGGCTGGAGTCAAACCCGGCCGCTGCGGCCTCGTACGTGGTGCGCCTGCTCTACCACTAAGCCACCGATGCCCCCCAGGTCAGTTTTTGTATATATATATTTAGCTAAGATGTTAATTACATTTGTGACAAATGTTTCTTACCTTTGATGCTTCATTTCCTTCCCAGTTTGACCACACTGTCCTTCAAGCTTTTCCTTTCTGTAATGAAATTCCTACATGCAAATAAAACGTGTTCAACAGTTTCACTACAAGTGTCACATTTACCTGATTCTCTCTTCTTCATGATGAACAATGTACCGTGTAGTCCTGTGTGTCTCCTTCTAGTGAAAGTCACATTCTCAGTCCTACATTTCCCTCTGGACCTTTTAACTCTGACAGACCTTCGTGTCATTATTCCATATTTCCTGCCATGTAGTTCCCTGATGGATGATTGATTTTGCTTCTGCTCTCTCAAAACAAAGTTCTAAAATATCATTGTTATTTTTGTTTAATGCACTTTTAGCCAGTTTGTCCAATATCTCATTTACCTCGATACCTGCATGTGCCAGGATCCAACAGAGGTGGACGTGTATCCCAAGATGCTGAAGGACACTTCTAATAGAAGATCTTCTCTAGCTGTTCATCCAGATTTAATACTCTGCATTGCAGCTGTGGAATCTGAACATATCACTACTTTAAATTATTTGACCTGCTCTACCCACTGTAGACTGATCATTATTGCTACCATCTCTGCGGTGAATACTGACTGCTTGTTTGAAATGCTTTTGATCATTCCTTTATCAGATTCTGCTCCTGCATGCTCATTATTTGGGTGTTTAGATCCATCTGTGAAAATATGCAGGGAGCTGTACTAGCTGCTTTTCAGATGTTTTTGAGCCAGATACCCTCTGTTGAGATGATCCTCTATCCACTCTGCTTTCTTGTCGCATATTTGCAGGTTAACTTTGGGTTGTGCAAATTTCCATGGAGGAATGCTTCTAATTATAACTGTTGTATGAAATCTAATTTGTACTGTTTCACCTTCTTGTTAATTTCCCATGCAAACCCTTTGTCAGTAAATGTTACATACTCCCAACAGTTGTGCAGAACAGATGAAGCGATATTTCCATTTCCTTTTCCCTGAATTCTTATCCGATATGTTCATGATAATTCAGTTCTTCTTAAATACAATGGCAGCTCACTGGTTTCCACAAGCAATACATTGATGGTTGTGGTTTTAACTGCTCCAAGACAAAGTCTTAGTGCCCTATATCGCATCCTGTCTGGTTTTTGTAAATGACTTTTTTGCAGCTATGTCATACATCCATAGTCAGAGCCCTGTGTATGTGTAGTGATGCCTCTCTGTCAGCTCCTCAGGTCAGACCGGCCGAACACCTCATGAGCTTTAACACCTTCTTACATTTGGTCTCAACTTTCTCAATATGATTTTTCCATGTTTATTTATCATCATAAACCAAGCTACTTCACAACGTTGATTCTTTCGATGGGCTTACTGTAAAGAGTTCACCCCTGCTTGTTATCTATTTTCTCTTTAGTGACAATAATATGACCTGATTTTGAAAGAGATTTTAAATCCCCAGTCGTAAGACCATCTCTACACCTGTTATTGCTTTCTGAATGCATTTCAGAACATGTGACAAGTTTTTCCCCCTTTTCCAGATTGCTCCGTCACCACCTGTGCTCTCAAATATATCATTAATCATTATATTAAATAGAACTGGACTGATGGCGCTGCCTTGTGGTATTCCATTTACAATGTTGAAGCTATCTGAGATTTCAGAACCTACTTTTACTTTTAAAAGTCCTTTTTGTTAAAAAGCCCATGATCCAGTTATATAATCGTCCACCTATGCCTAACGTATTCATTTTAATTGTCAGGCCTTCTGGCTGCAGGGAATCATAAATCATTTCCTTCAATGTCATTACTCACTTTAATGAATCAGCTGTGGCTCTTCCTCTCCTGAAGCCACTCTGATTCTCATCTAGCAAATGTTTTTCTTCTAAAAAGTATGATAACCTGTAAACAATCATTTTTTTCCCATCCATTTACATAAATGTGAAGTAAGGGCTACTGGCCTGTAATTCAGTTCAGTTCAGTTCTATCATTAACATCCCAAAGGGCAAATTAGGTTGCAGCGGCATAGAGGCACAAAAACACACACATAAAAACATGGTAAGACAGAACATAATCTTTACCTGGTTTAGCAAATGGCAAAATTAACGGCAATGTCCACCCGATGTAAACACAACATTTACTTAATCAGCAAGTAGAGTTCCTTCCTTTACCTCACACTGTGGGAGGTCTCATGCTGGCCTGTGTGGCGCGTTTCTATTTCCTGCAATAAGAGGACCAGTTCTGTTAACAGTGTTACTCCTTTCAGTTTCGTTTTCCTTCGCTACCTGTGCATTGTTCACACTCTGCATATGACACTTTGTTTAGCATCTTATATCTTTGGACTTCTCTTATTTGCGTTTGTGCCTCACAACCTCCAAAGGCTGCACGATGGTCTTCTCCACAATTGCAACACTTCCGGCACATCTTTCCCACACCTCCCAAATGCATGATCTCCTCCACATCTTGCAAATCTTTCTTTTCCTTTGCACTGTTTCGCAGTGCATCCCATTCTCTGTCATTTAAAGCACCTTAAAGCTGGAGGGATGAACTCTCTCACTGTGTAGCTGAGGAGGCCAAGCAGAACTTTTCTTGGAAGCTCAAAGTCAATAATTACTGCCAGCGTTTCTGCTCGTTCTCCATTTCTTTTATTAGTAACGCATTTAGCATCGAGCACTTTGCCTCCTTTCAGTTCTGTTTTAATCTCTTCCATTGAGACAGACAGTGGCACTGCAGAAATGACTCCCAAATGTGTAGCAGCTGCCAGGAACATGGGTTTTGACTTTTTTTTTTTACCATCCACAGTATTTGTTTTCAATCATCTTGCTGTTTTTTACTCACTGCATGAACAAGTATGTGCTTGTTATTCAAGTACTTTGCAAACCAACATCCTTTGAGAGCTTCAGCTTTAGCTTAAATATAAGGTGGAAATTCTCAACAAATACTAAATTATCACTTTCCAATCATTGCTGCCATATTCAGCCCAAACATGCCTTGGGTTTGGAGGTCATGTAAAAAAAATAAAGCAAAAAAGTTTAAAGAAAAAAGCCTCACCAAAATTCTAAAAAAAAAGTTAAAAGAGGAAAAATAAAAGGAACATTTTTAAAGAAGAAAATTAAGCAAATGTTAAAATTATTGTTGAAAGCTCAGATTTCCCCCCAAAATGTTTTCTGTAAACACTAATCCCACATAAATAATAAACAGTACCTCAGAACCAATGAGACATTATTCTGGATGTTTACGTTTTATGTATTATTCTATTTTGTATTGTATATTTTATCAATATTTTTTAATGATTCTGTTTTATTTGTTATTCTTAATTATTATTATTAATACTACTACTACTAATAATAGTAATAATAATCAATCAATTCAATTTTATTTATAAAGCCCAATATCACAAATACAATTTGCCTCACAGGGCTTTACAGCATACGACATCCCTCTGTCCTTTGGACCCTCACAGCTGATCAGGAAAAACTCCCCAAAAAACCCTTTAATGGGGAAAAACGGTAGAAAGCTCAGGAAGAGCAACTGAGGAGGGATCCCTCTTCCAGGACGGATTAATATCCGATTACTATTGTTTCATATTGTAATAAAGAATTTTAAAAAACGGATACGGGATCTTATTTTGAAATCTGTCCCGGAAGTGATAGTCATTTCCGGTGGTGTGACCGTGATTAGCAGTGTTAGCAGAGTGAACCGTTAGCTGATCTAAATAACGGCAGAAAAACAAACCGTCAGAGTTTAGTTCAGTAACCGGAGCAGAGATGGACCCACACCGGAAGCTGCTGCCTGACGTCACGGACGAGGCTTTAAACCCAAGAAGAAGAAGAAGAGGTTTGTTTCCTGTCTGCTAATGTTGCTAAGCTAACGTTAGCCTGCTAGCCGCGGTTAGCTTCAGTCTGAGCCTTTGTTTGTTCGTTTGTTTATTTGTTTATCAGAAGAAGGGGTGGAAGTAACTAAGTACTTTTACTGAAGTACTCAAGTACAGTTTAAAGGTGCTTTACTCGAGTATTTCCTCTCAGAGGTAACTGTTGTACTTTACTGCCCTCCAGTAATCAGACAGCTTCAGTTCCTTTGCAGAGTATTGAGACTAAACATGATCAATAATCAGTGATGACGTGTTGATAGAGATCAATATACATTTAAATGAGTTCAGAAATCAATTATATATAAATATCATTTATCAAATATACAGTCACTTTTATATATACATACACATGTGTACACACACACACACACACACACACACATCTATATATGTATATATATATACATACACATGTATATATATATTTTAATTGATTACATATATTTAATTAATTACAGACGAGGTGTGACCGCTCCACAAAAGTGTACAAAACAATCACAGAGACAGAAACTCACATATTGTTATTTAGTGTCTGTATTTTATTCACTTTTTTCTTGATATTCTATTTATGTTTTGGACATTGTTTCAGACATTTTCATTATATTTGTATTTCCAGTTATTATTGATAGTGATATTTAAAGGAGACCTCTTATGCTTTTGGGGGTTTTCCCTCTTCTTTTGTAGAGTTGGGCAGTATCCAAATTTTGATACCGTTAAACCTTCCCCACATTTTCCCGGGGTACACGGTATTAATGTAACTAATTAAAATTCACGCTGAAGGGCTCAGAGGGAGTCCCAAAATGTTGGCTTGTGCCTGTGCCATTCAGAAACAGAATTTAGCAAACATCACATAGGCCTAAGAATACTGAACAATAAAAACAAAACATGTACAACATTAACAACTTCTATTAACAAAGAACTGTGCTGTCCGTCAGAACAGGCTATTCCTCATTGAAAATGAAATACAAACAAACTCTAATGATAACTATAGCAGCATCATATGCTTCAAAACTATTTAAGGTTTTTCACCAGAACATCCAGCATGTTTACTTTATCCAGCTGCAGCAGGGCACGTAGTGCATTGACAACTTTGGCCGCGGTGCTGAACACCACTCTGATGGAGAGCTCGTGGCACGATCCAGATTCATCTGTTTTTGGATGCTTCAGGTTGTGCTTCACCCTCCTCCACTCTGACGGCCACTGGACCTGCTGCTGCTGCAGAAGTTGTGAAGTTCTGGGATTTTTTTTGGGACCAACTGGCTTGATGCGCGGCTTGCCATCTTTTCTCCTCTTTCTCGTGTCCGAGCTGTCATGTGACGACGTCACATCCAAAAACTTTATCAAATGTCCCGACAACAGTTAAGGGCAGTTATAAGAGAAACATTATAGCCTACTATTTGTTTTAAATTGAAAACTCAACCACACATACACAGGTGCTGGACAAACACTTATTATTTAGGCATTAAATAAATTATATTTAATATTATATCAGGCCTATATGGGCAGCAGATTTTTTAAATGATGGTACTGAAACTGATACCTTTGCTATTTTTAGATACCGCGGGATACCTTATTACCGTATTATCGCCCAACCTTATTCTTTAGTGTGTTATATAACATTTTTCTGCCTCTGTAAGTTCTGCTAATAAAACTTAAGAGTCCAGTCTAAAGGGAGCTCTCTCCCCACAGACACACATGACCTGCATAAAACAGCTCGTTTTGAATTTCCCACTTTCACTTCTGTGATTAGTTTCGTAATAGCGTTCATGGCACACAGTGCCGGTCTGAGCCACGCCCCCAAACACACCTGCTCTGAGCTGAGGTGGAGGAGAGACGCCGCAGAGTTTGAACCTGAGGAGACGCCATGTCTACGAGATGCTGCTTTCTTCATTGTGACAAGAAACGACCCTGGTCTACATTTTAGTGTGTGTAGGTGCTATATGCTAAGATATTGATGTTTATGTTTGTGTTGACATCAGCTGTCAGTTGACACCTTTCACACATGTCATGTGGGTGTGGTCAGGGAGCAGTGATTGAGTGATTGAATGAATGGGCATATATTCACCTGTTTACCGCGGCGGCTGCATGGAGAGGGGGTGAGTAGGGAGAGTGTATTTTTTGTTGTCCGCTTAACCCAACTGAAAACTGGTTATTTGAACATCTTGCCTGTTTGTTTGCTGTTGAAAATGAATACGGACACAGTCGGAGAACTTGGGAATGGCTTTGTCGTTTGTGTGGCGAGTCAGCAGTGCAGTGCTCCCTCACTTAGCCTCTCCGTGACTTTGTCTTTTGTTTGGAGTCACTATGTCTTTGTCAACAAAAAGAAACTACACCCAAACGGCCTATGTGGACACACGGATCACGCCACATGGTGCATAACTGCAGCACCAGAGACTGATCACAACACGGACTTCAGACCGGTAGGCCTTTATCACTCGCATTCATTCATGCTGTGTATGTTGGATTGAATGCAGTTTGATTGACAGCGTGTTAGGGAGCACTGCCTTTATGTGAAAGTCCGCTGAGACACGCTCTCCTGCTCACTGAGAGTGATATCTGTGGTGTTTTCCAATACCTACGGATGTGTAACAAACGATCTGTGGAAAGAATTAAAACTATGCTGGATGCATTGTTGATTCACTGCGCAAATCACTGAGTTGCTGAGCTTCAGAAGGCAATATGAGTGAAATAAATGCACGAAAAACAATGGGTCTGAAGCAGTGGATGCTAAATGAAATGTCAAAGTTACTGTAAGCCTCAGCAAATAAAGTTGAAAGTCTGCAAAAGGAACGTAAAACACATGTGAATAAAAGGCTTAATACCTGCAATGAAAGAGCTCATGAAACAAAATGAAAATGCACAAGACTTGAAATCAAAACTCTCAGTTAGCTCCTTGACACTGCTGTTAACCTGCATCAAACAATAATTCCACTGTAACCTGAGGATGAAAAAGGTACACATCATGAATGGTATTGAAATTACAGCAGTACATTCAAGGATGATGTGGTTCAGTGTTTGGATGAAAAGGCACATGTTCCCAATCCTGTTGAAAATGATTTGGTTGCAGCAACAAAGGATGTGTGTCACTTTCAAATGGATGATGCCTCACAAGCAGCAGCACAGCACACAGGCCCCATCACACTTCATGAAGGCTCACAGGATGATGTGAAAACAAGTGATAGCATATCAAACGTGCAAAGCAGACGATCAGCACAGAGTGCTGCAAGTGGAAAAAGCTCTGGAAGTGGAAAAAGGTCCTGTGTGTCAAGCCCCTCCTCTGCTCGCATTAAGGCAGAAGCTGATTTAGCTGCATTGATGGCACGACAAAAACGTTTACAGGACAAACATGCACTGGAGGAGGAAGAGCAGCAAATACGGAAACGTAAAGAAAGGCTCAAGTTGGATGAAGAAATTGCTGCACACTTTGCTAAAGTGAGTGTGCTAAGGGCTGCTAGCACATCTGGTTCAAAAGCACAGTAACAGACCGGTCCAATGCAATGAATTCTTACCTCAAAAACGAACAAGGAAAAAAACATAAAGTTCAGTATCGACACTGCTCCTTTCATTCCTCAGAGGCTGGAACAGGTGACAAGGCCTAAAGCAAATAGGCTGACCCACGCTGCCCACTTTCAGCTCTCTACTTTAAAGCGCCTCCTATCTGAGCCCAATCCTCAGTCCAGTGCTCATAATGATCAGACGCAACATGGAACCATTGTCAACACTGAAGGTTCATCAGGCAATAAGGAGCAAAGCCATGTTCTTGACATCATGAAAAGGCAAAATGAAATAACAACACTAATGATACAACAGCAGCAACAGTCATCCGTGCCCAAAAGAGATATTCAGGTCTTTGATGGTGACCCATTGCAGTATCATACATTCATGAGAGCATTTGAAAATGGTGTTGAAAACAAGCCTGACAGTTATAGTGATTGCCTGTACTTCCTCAAACAATTCACTAGAGGTCACCCAAGGGATCTTGTAAGAAGCTGCCAGCATATGGAGCCAGAGAGAGGCTATGCTCAGGCTAAAGTCCTACTACAGGAACATTTTGGAGATGAACAAAGGATTGCAGCTGTTTATATGGATAAGGCATGGTCATGGGCCCCAGTTAAATCAGAGGATGTTAAGGCGCTCCAGGACTACAGCTTATTTCTCAGAGGCTGTTCAAATGCAGTGAACGAAGTGCAGTACATGTTTGAAATGGATATGCCTGCTAATATGCTGACAATAGTAAAAAAGCTGCATAACGAGCTAAAGGATCAATGGAGGACAATTGCTTGTGAAATCCAAGAGAGGTGTAACCAAAGGGCTACATTCAGTGATATTGTTCATTTCATTGAAAGGCAAGCAAGGATTCTAACAGACCCAGTGTTCAGGGTCATTCAAGATGCAACACCAGTATTAAGCAGAGGCATGAATCGAACCAGCTTAAACCCAGATCTAGGCCAAAAGGAAGTAGTTTTGCTACAACTGTGACTACTGCAGAGAACAATAACAGTACAACAAAAGGAAGTCAAGAAAGTCTGTCTATTTTGTGAGGATGGACACGCTTTGGAGTTTTGCCCTCGATTGGAGAAAAGGGCTCACACTGAAAAGATCACCTTTTAAGGGAAGAGGGAGTGTGCTTTGGCTGTTCGTGTATAGGACACGTTAGGAAGGATTGTCGAAAGTGTCTCTCATGCAAAGTGTGCAGTTTGAAACACCCCACAATGCTTCACATCCACTCAAAGGAAAAGGAGCCAGTGACAGAAAGAGAACCAGGCACTGCAGTGGGCTGTGCTCTGGTATCCACTGGGCTTACTGGGGCTGGTGGTCATGATTGCAAGCTTCATATAGTTCCAGTACAGATTAAATCCATGAAAAGTAATCACACAGTGGTTACTTATGCCTTCTTGGATCAGGGTAGCACGGCTGTTTTCTGCACAGTTAACCTCATAAACAAGCTCAACCTCTCAGGAGAAAGGACACGAATCCTTTTACGGACAGTGGGTCAAGAGAAGGTTGTCAATAGCTGTGTGGTCACAGCACTGGAGGTGACTGGATTAGACGGGGAGACTATCGTGATTTGTCCAATACCTACACCCAGGAGTCCATGTCAGTGCATAAGGGCAATATTCCACGTCAAAGGGATCTTCAGAGGTGGCCTCACTTGGGAGATGTTCACTTACCTGAGATTGACTCTGAAGTTGAGCTAAACGTACCAAAGGCACTGGAACCACTACAAGTCATCCATAGTGTGGACGATGGACCCTATGCCATTAAGACTATTTTGGGCTGGACTGTTAATGGACCACTGGGAGGAGACAGTGGTGATGAAATGGATGTTGTGACCGTTAACAGAATCTGAACTTGGAAGAGCTTTGGCAGCAGCAGTTCATAACAGATTTCACAGAATGCAGTTATGATGAACAACCTGGTCAGTCGAGAGAAGACCAAAGGTTCATGAAGCTGGTCCAGGATTCAGCCAGGCTTGTAGATGGCCATTACCAGGTTGCATTGCCTCTGAGAAAAAGTTGTGTGAACATGCCAAACAACAACAAGGTTGCAGAGCAGTGTGCCTTAAACCTAAAGAGGAGAAAATAAACTCATCATTTCAACAACAGTACACAGATTTTATGAATTACATGGTCGCCAAGGGATACGCAGAGCAAGTACCTTCAGGTGAGCTGGCACGTAGTGATGGGAGACTTTGGTATATCCCGCACCATGGTGTTTACCACCATCAGAAAGGAAAAATCTGTGTGTTTTTTGACTGTGCAGCCACTTTCCAGTCAACATCTCTCAATGCTCGACTGCTACAAGGACCAGGTCCTGGCCAGATTCAGAAAGGAACCGGCCGTGATCATGGCAGACATAGAGTCTATGTTTCACTAAGTAAGGGTACCACGGGAAGATGCTGACCTACTGAGGTTTCTCTGTTGTGCTAACTTTGCACTGAGGAAATGTGCTGAGGACAATGAAGAACAGTTCTGCTGAGAGACCATTGAGAAGCTTCTGCACTGTTTCTATGTGGACGTTTGTCTGGTATCGACAGCCAGTGAGGAAGAAGCTGTGGTGCTTTGTCATGACCTGATCTCCATATGTTCCAAAGGAGGCTTTAAGTTGACAAAATGGATGAGCAACAGCGTGCAGTGATGGCGGCAATTCCAGAAGACCAAAGAGCAAAGGGCATAAAGAATTTTAAGATCATGGTGCAGGACAGACCTTTGACAAGAAGGGGGATCCTCTCTGTCATCAGTTCGATTTACGATCCCCCGGGAATCCTGAGTCCCATTGTCCTCTCTGCTAAGATCATCGCAGGAGCTGTGCAGGCAGCAACTCGGCTGGGATGACCCCATTCCACCATCAGCTGCACAGGAATGGACAAACTGGTTAAAGGAGCTCCATCAGTTAGAGCACTTCCAGGTTGCTCAGTGCCTAAAGCCCCCAGATTATGGAGAAGTCACTGCAGTGCAATTGCACTGCTTTACAGACGCAAGTGAAACCCACCTACCCACCTACTCCTGCAATGCACACTCACAGGTGCATAGCAGCTTTGTCATGGGAAAGTCCAGGGTGTCTCCTTTGAAGTCGGTTTCTAAAATACATCAAGAACGAGACTTCAAGGTTCCCTACCTTTGTTGCCAACAGGGTCTCAGAAATACTCAAAGTATCACAGCCATCTCAGTGGAGTATGTAAACACCCTAAGCAATCCTGCAGACGTGGCCTCCAGAGGACTGAAGGCTGATGTGTTTCTGAGGAGTGAGACCTGGTTGTTAGGACCTGCTATCTTCTGCATCCTGAACAGGACTGGCCTGTGAGTCCAGATTGTTTTGGCGAACTTCTGCCAAGAGATCTAGAAGTCAAGGTCTGTGTTGCAGTGAATGCAGTGCAGACTTCAGAGGATGTGGACGCAACAATTCAGCTAATCCGTCATTTTTCCTCTTGGACCTGTTAGAGAAGGACTGTGGCTACAGAGTGGCAGAAATGTTAAAAAGAATAGTCATATCCTCAAGCTCTCTCCTGTGCTGGAGGATGGTATCTGAGGATTGGTGGACGATGAAGTAGGGCGGCTCTACCTGAAGATGCAAAACACCCTGCTATACTGGCCAAAGAACTCCACATCTCAGACATTCTCCTAAGGCACATTCATCAACAAGTTGGCCAAATTGCGTCAAAGGTACTGGATCCAGGGGTTGACACAGCCGTAAGGAGAATTTTGTCAAAGTCTGTTGTCTGCCATAGGCTGCAAGCTGCTCCAGGGTGCCAGCTTTTGGCAGATCTTTCTATTGACGGGGTCTGTCCAGACGAAGCTCCATTCACCAGAGTCGGTGTGGACTACTTTGGATCTTAAATTACATTCTTCTTCAGAAGGAGATTAAGTGGGTTCTCAACCCTCCAGCTGGTTTGCACCATGGCAGTGCCTGGGAAAGGTTGATCAGATCTGTGCAGAAGATCTTGAATTCCATCCTTAAAGTGCAAAATCTCGATGACGAGGGACTGCACATTGTTGTCTGTGAGGTAGAAGCCATCATTAATGGTCGTCCAATTACCAAGGCCTCAACTGACCTTAATGATCTTGAAGCTTTAACACCTAATCATCTCTTGCTGTTGAAAGCCTCCCCTTCCCTGCCACCAGGGGAATTTCAAAGATATGTCATCTACGCTCATCTACGCTGGAGCAAGTCCAGTATATGTCCAATTTATTCTGGAAGCGATGGACCAAGGAATATTTACCACAATTCCAGGAATGTCAGAAGTGGTCCGGCATTAAGCGCAACTTTGTGGTAGGCAATATCGTGCTTATTGTGGATGAGACAGCACCGTGGAACTCATGGGTTATGGGAAAAGTCATCTAAACGTTCCCAGACAGAAGAGGATTCGTGTGACGGTTGCTGATCAAGACCAAGCCCAGCTCCTTGAAAAGGCCCATAACCAAAGTCTGTCCTCTACAGGAAGCACAAGTATGACCCCTCACTTCTGAGAGGACAGTTTTTCTTGGACATTTATACTGACTTTACTGACTGACAGTGTGACATGGTCAAGATTACTCCATGAAGCTGTGTGTTTGAACTTATGGACTTGACTGGACTTGCATTCCAGGGAGAGGAGCTCACTGAAGAACTATACTGATGGACTATAAACAAGGACAATTTTGGATTTCGTGATCTCATGTTTCTTGTTTATTTGTTATAATGTAATTATTACACTGATAATAATTAGGGGCTGGGTTCTAGGTGCTATATGCTAAGATATTGATGTTTATGTTTGTGTTGACATTAGGGCTGTACCCAAATATTTGGATATTCGAATATTTATTTCTATGGGTAGGTATTCGTTATGAAAATTTGGTATTCGATATTCGGTTTTGTATTTATTTATTTATTTATTTTTTTTTAAGTTTTTTTTTTTAAAACATATTTTTTTGTTGCTAAATGTAGTCTTTTTGTTGTTGGTAAATGTAGGTTATCAATAAAAATCAAAACTTTAAAATTGTATTGTTAAAAATGTGAAAATATAGTATCACCTACCAACAGAGCTTGTGCGCACGGCAGCTTGAGCGCATCCGTCTGAGGCTGTGGATCAATGCCAAGTTTTACCACTTTATCACTATTCCCTCTAACTTGTTGCTGTTTTTTCGTTATCTTTTGAATTTAATATGAATTATGGAACCGTTTTTGTCAACGTTTGTTTCCCCCATTTTGTACAATAAATTATTGTTTAAAGTTTCAACAAGTTTCTTTTGGAGTGTGTGACACAAGTGTGTTTTGAAAATGGACTGTCACCTGCTCAACGCGTCAGTACCTTCGGATGCCATGACAGTAATAGCCAATAATGTCAAAATATCATTTACAGACCGATTTAACAGATGATCACTGCTGCCCAACCTGCAGGTCCATTTGCGGGTCCCGCGGGTTACGGGTCAACCCGCGCATCACTACTCAGCTCAGTCTATAAAGGCTGTACACAACAGTAAGGCTATAGACATTATATTTATTCAGGCGGCAGATCCAGCAGCGTCGGCTCTACAGTGCACGACACTGCTGATTAACCATTTTATTGCAGCAGAGTGTGTCTGCCAGCAACCATTACTTGCAGAGGCTTCCTACAACTTGTTTCAACGGTTCCGATTTAATCAGAAGACAAACAGGACGACTAGCCAATGTGAAAATCAAAAGAAAGCAAAGAATAATGTACTGAAGGAGACGTTGTGCCATCACGTTTTGTGGTTTGAGAGCAAAGATCCAGTGGCTGCTGTGCAAAACTCTGCAATACAATTAGATGTGAAAAAACCCTTAGTTGACATCAGCTGTCAGTTGACACCTTTCACACATGTCATGTGGGTGTGGTCAGGGAGCAGTGATTGAGTGATTGAATGAATGGGCATATATTCACCTGTTCACTGCGGCGGCTGCATGGAGAGGGGGTGAGTAGGGAGAGCGTATTTTTTGTTGACCACTTAACCCAACTGAAAACTGGTTATTTGAACATCTTGCCTGTTTGTTCGCTGTTGAAAATTAATATGGACACAGTCGGAGAACTTGGAAATCGGCTTTGTTGTTTGTGTGGCGAGTCAGCAGTGCAGTGCTCCCTCACTTAGCCTCTCCGTGACTTTGTCTTTTGTTTGGAGTCACTATAGTGTGCCATCAATTTATTAATAGCATTTTAACCTAAACAAAGAAAAACGTAAAATTTCCAGAAAAGTAAGTGTTGCTTTAAAATGTCTGAAAAATATTAAAATGTCTGAATCAATGTTGATAAAATGTCTCAAAATTTGAATAAAATATTTTTTAAAAAGTGAATTAAATGTTTGAAAATAGTAATAAAATTTCTGAAAAAATGTTGATAAATTATTGACAAAAGGTCTGTATTGATGAGACACTGTGGGTCAGGTAGTCGAGCAGGGGACCCTCAGTAAAGCAGATGATGTCATAATTAGCAAAGTATCATTATGAGTCATTTTAATGTCTGTTTATTTGTGTTTCAGTTTTACCCTCAGACATCCAGGAAGTGATTGTGGGTGCAGGCGTCCAGCAGCTGTTGGTGGTTAAAGAAGAGGTTCCCCCTGAGCAGCAGGAGTGGAGCTCCAGTGTGGACCAGGAGGACCCAGAGCCCCCACACATTAAAGAGGAAGAGGAGGAACTGTGGAGCAGTCAGGAGGGAGAGCAGCTTCAAGGGCTGGAGGAGGCTGATATCACCAAGTTCCCATTCACTCCTGTCCCTGTGAAGAGTGAAGATGATGAAGAGGAATCTCAGTCTGAGGGACACCACTGTGGAGGACAATTGCAGGAGAGGAACTTAGGTCCAGACTTAGAAACAGATACTGAGGACAAGAAGCCAGACGATTCTTTAGTTGCTGAGATTGAAGTACGCCCGGTGTCCGGAGCCTCTTCTGAAGCTGAGACTGACGACAGCGACGACTGGATGGAGAACAGGGAACCTCAGTCAGGTTCAAACTCTCTGACAAATGATGAACTTCCTGTCGGGGATGAAGAGAAAATCTTCAGCTGCTACAAATGCGGTAAAAGTTTTGGCAACAGTGGGTACCTGAACCGACACATGAGAATCCATGCAGGAGAGAAACCATTCACCTGCACCGTGTGCGGGAAGGGCATCATTGAGAGTCGAAATCTGAAGAGACACATGAGAACTCACACTGGAGAGAAACCCTTCAGCTGCTCTGAGTGTGGGAAAGCATTTACTGACGGCAGGCAGATGAAGATCCACATGAGGAGTCACACGGGAGAGAAACCATACAGCTGCTCAGTCTGTGGAAAAAAATTTGCTTTACAGACAAGCTGCATCCGACACACAAGGGTCCACTCAGGGGACAAACGGTTCAGCTGTGATATTTGTGACAAAGTGTTCAGCTGGCCTCATCAGCTCAGGAACCACCAGTGTGTCGGTGGTCAGTCGTCGCAGCTTCTTCAAACAGAAGCCGATGGAGAGAATGGTGGAGGAACAGGGCCAGCTGGGAACTCGGATCCAGATACCAATGACAAGACCGGTGATTCTTCTGAAGCTGAGACTGACGACAGTGGGGATTGGACGGAGACCAGAGAACCTCAGTCAGGTTTAAACTCTAAATCTAGTGTTGATGAGAAACCATACAGCTGCTCTCAGTGTGGGAAATCATTTGGTACTTTAGGATACCTGCACCGACACTTGAGGTCTCACAGAGGAAAGAAAAAAGTTTGTTGCACAGTCTGTGGTAAGGGTTTCTTTAAAAGCGGGTATCTGAAGCGCCACATGAGAACCCACACGGGAGAGAAACCGTTCAGCTGCTCCGTGTGTCAGAAATCGTTTGCGTGGAGTGGGTATCTCCACACACACATGAGAATGCACTCGGGAGTGAAACCATTCAACTGCTCCATCTGCGGTCAGAGTTTCCTGCAGAAAACGCACCTGAGCCGCCACAT
Source organism: Epinephelus cyanopodus (assembly GCA_026686955.1). Lineage (NCBI taxonomy): Eukaryota > Metazoa > Chordata > Actinopteri > Perciformes > Serranidae > Epinephelus > Epinephelus cyanopodus. Next base: position 39,945,497 of record CM048931.1, on the reverse strand, counting down.
GATCACGCATACAGGAGCGAGACCGTTCAGTTGCTCTGTCTGTAAGAAAACCTTCACACAGAGCGGCAGTTTGTACACGCACATGAAAATTCACACTGGAGAGAAACCGTTCAGCTGCTCCGTGTGCGGCAAAGCTTTCAGCGAACGGGGGAAGGTCACGAAGCACATGAGGATTCACACAGGAGAGAAACCGTTCAGCTGCTCGGTGTGCGAAAAGAGGTTCCTGAGTAAGGCAGATCTGAAGAACCACACGGCGACGCACACGGGGGAGAAGCCGTTTAGTTGTACGCTGTGCGGGAAAAGTTTTATACAGAAAGTGAACCTGACGAACCACATGGCGTGCCACACAGGGGAGAAAAGATTCAGCTGCGCTGTTTGCGACCGAATGTTCGCCTGGCGGCATCAAGTCAAGAGACACAAATGTGTCGGCCGTCAGTCGTCGCAGCTTCAATCGGAGGAGCTGAACTAAATTAGATGGAAACAAAATCCTACGGGAACAGCTGCTGTAGAAGACAACTTTTGTATCGGGCAATCATGAAACTTTACTCGCCAACTGAAGTCCTGATGGCCGTCAAAATTCAGGACTTTGGTGGTTACCGGAGTAGTCAGCAGCATCCATTTCATGGTAGACAGCTGGTAACTAACTTAAAGAAGAGTCACAAAAGTCTTCTTTTATCTGTCGTCATTTAAAGATATATCGTTACGGATGTTTCTGCTGTGGCATCTTTGATGAACCACATCTGCTGGCACGAAAGCCAAAAAATATTTTTAGCCACCTACAAAGACTTGCCTTTATCAATCAGTATCAGTAGAAGTGTAATTTATTTGGAATATTTGCAGGGCTTTATCTGACACTCTTAGTCTAGTAGCTAACACTCGTCACTTAACAGCTAACACATATTATTTACACTTTTTTTCTCTTTTATTCTCCTAACTTTGTGACTTCATTCTCATAGATTTACGACTTAATTCCTCGTAGTTTTGCGACTGTATTCCTGCAGATTTGCGCCTTTATTCTGCTGTGCATGGGTTACACATTATTTGGAACTGAAGAAAGTTAGATTCTTTTTGGATCAATGTTAAACCATGTGTGGCTCTAGAGCCTCAGGTTGCTGACCCCTGCTCTAGCTGATGCTCAAGGCGACAGCGTGTTCTGAAATGTTTTCGTCAGTGGACTTTGGGGGCTTTGAGATAACGGCTTCAAATTCACGTCAGAAACAGCCGTCTGGTGACAAGGTACAGCGGTGAAAATATTCCAGACCTGTTAGACATTTAAACTGATACTGATTTTTTTTTTAATGTGGGTAAAAATGAGCCAGTTGAGGCAGCGTCGTTTAGTTGTACGTATGTAAATGTGGGGAATTTCTGTTCTGAAATTACTGTAATTAAACGTGATTCGCTCCAGAGAAAACAGTATGTATCCAATCAAAAGTGCTCTTCTCTTGTGGAGTCCCACAGGGATCTATCCTTGGTCTTCGTTTGTTTCCTAGATTTTATTAGTAATTTTATTTGCTGATGATACCACTCTGTTTCATAATTTAGCAACTAAAAGAAAGAAGTGTAGAGGTAAATACAAGCGGTGTGCTCATTACTGAAGTTGATAGTACCTGAAGTAGTTTTTGGAGACGAAAACCTAAGTTGGAAGCAGTGATTCCGATAATACGCTGCTCAAAAAAATTCAAGGGGATGCTCACACAGTCAACGGAAACTGCAATCATCAACCCACAGTGCTGGATTCAAAATTACACTGAAAATTGAAATCACAGGCTGATCCAACTTGCCTGCACTCCTGACAACATCTGAGCAAGCTCCTTAAGAGTTGGCTGATGGTGTCCTGGGGGATCTTCTCACAGACCTGGATCACGGCATCAGTTAGCTCCTGGACAGTCCCATAGGTGCTCAGCTGGATTTAGGTCAAGGAAATGAGAGGGCCAGTCAATGGCATCAATGCCTTCATCATCCAGGAGCTGCCTACACACTCTGGAAACATGAGGCCAGACATTGTCCTGCACCAGGAGGAACCCAGGGCTCACGGCACCAGTCACTCTGAGGATTTGCTTCTGGTACTAACAGCAGTCAGGGTAATATTGTGTGACTGTGTGACCCTCCAAGGATATGCCTCCCCAGACCATCAGTGGTCATGTTGGATGATGTCACAGGCAGCATAGCGTTCACCACAGTGTCTCCAGACTCTGTCACGCCTGTCACATGTGCTCAGTGTGAACCAGCTCTCATCTGTGAAGAGAACAGGGCGCCAGTGGTGGACCTGCCAGTCCTGGTGGAGCTGCACGGTGCTGGGCTGTGAGCACAGGTCCCACTAGAGGACGTGGGACCTCATGCCACCCTCATGGAGTCTGTTTCTGACAGTGTGGTCAGAAACATGCACACCAGTAGCCTGCTGGAGGTCATGTTGTAGGGCTCAGTGCTCCTCCTGTTCCTCCTCACACAAAGGAGCAGATAGTGGTCCTGCTGCTGGGTTGATGCCCTTCTACGGCCCTGTGCAGCTCTCCTGGTGTAACCATTTCACCTGTTGTCACTTTAATTTGCACCAAAGCAGTTGAAACAGATTCACAATCACTAGATTGATATTCCTGAAGTTTAACTGACTGTGACCATTCAGTGTTCCCTTCATTTCTTAGAGCAGTGTAAACTTATTCTTTGGACCATGATGCAAAAAATGAAAAGGGCCTGAATCAAAAGTTTGATCACCCTGCATGGTCAGGACTCAGTAGCACCCCCCCTTGGCAAGCATCAAAGCTTCAAAACACTTTTTATATCTAGCTAAGGATGCTTTCACACCTGCTGTGTTTGGTTTGGTCCAGTCAAACTCCCGTTGGTTTGCCTCCTCAGTGCGGATCATTTGAACACAGCAATTGCACTCAGGTGTGCACCAAAACAAGAGGTGTAGAGGTGGGCTCGGTCCAATTACAAACAAACTCTGCTGCTGTCGTTTGTGGTGAGAGCGTGTTTCGGCCTTAATCTGAACCGCTACCCTGGTAAAAGTTGAGCTCAATTGTCTTGGGGTGCTCAAACTTTTGCATGCCACTGTAAATTAGTTAAAAGTGGAGGTAAAGGAGCCTCCACTTTTTCTTACTCATCGTAGGTTGAAGTCGCCACATCTTCAGACAGAATGGCTTGGTTGAATCAGCCGAATGTTCTTGAACACTACACAGCCCCTTGATGCTGAAAAATATACCAGAAGAAACACTGACATTTGAAATACGCTATGATAGTATGGTTTTAGCTGGCTAATGTTCTCTAACGTTAACATGTTAGGTAACATTGATAAACTACTTGCTAGCTAACGTCGCAGAATTCTTCAGAGAAATTAACGTCATCTAAATTCATCCAGACATTCATTCTTTCTGGCTTGAAAATTACTTTATGAACTTTACAAAGCAACCAATGCCAGATCCACTTAGCGTAGCTTAGCTACAGTGGTATTGTTGGGTTTTGTCCACAGGACCAACAGGACGTCGTCTAAATGAGTTGCCAATATCTTTTGTTCTTTTTTTTTAATTTTTTTTTTTATACAAATTGTAGTGTTAAACTTGTGTTTGATTTTTGTATGGATCTGATTTTGTTCAAGTTCATGTGTGTTGAAAATGTATCTGAAAATTAAACAAATAAAATCCCAAATCTGAAAACTTTATTTACAAAACCAAGACTGTAAACGTCTCTTTTTATAGTTGATAAATGTCACCTGTCAAAATCACCAGCCCAGTTTCAAGTCAATTAAATGTGATACATGATTGTCTTATTTCATACAAGTTTTTTAAAAAAAAAAAAAAAAAAAAAAGATAAATATGCCGATTCTCTTTTCTATTAGTTTTTATGTTTTTTTTTTCACTGATTAAAACAATGAATAAAACATGATTTTGTCTTGTAGAGATTTATATTTACGGTAAGAAAATGACTTCCGCTTTTGAAAATAGGTTTTCAGCATGGGGAATCCCCTGGACAGTAAGACATGATCAGGTTAGCAGCAATATGAGTAAATGGTGGCACAATCACATGATCACAGTGTAGCATCATAGAGGACAAAAACGGTGTGATGTCAAAACATCATCATCTGTGACAAAATTCTTGTGACGTCCATGTTTTCAGCGTAGCATTATTGTATAAAACAATAAGGTGAGTCCTCGGGACACATTGAAGGTGAGTTTACTGTAGACGCAGGACACATACCTGGCAACATCACTGCAGCTATTTGTGTGGCCAATGAGGCCAGCTAACCAGTTAGCCAGCTAACTAACATGGATCTGCCATTGGTTGCTTTGTCGCGTTGGCTAATAAAGTATTAGTAGTAGTAATAATATTTTTGTAACTACATTATAAACATTTTAAAAAAAAAGTGTTATTTAATGTGTTTTTTTTATTTGAAAAACGTGAAAAATAACTCTATTGATCACAGCCAGAAACTTTAAAAACAGAAACTGACATTTGAGCTTAATTTCCGACGGTCCTTGGACACATCATATACAAACCAAGCTGCATTTAAAAAAATAGCATAACCAAATCTGATCTTAACATAGTCACATTTATATAAATCACTTTATTGTAGGTCTCATTTAAAGTTTGGGTGGGAAAAAAATCGTTTGCACGACAAGATTAAAAAACTGACGCTTTTTTCAAAGTTTGAACTTTTCACTAAAAAAAAATACAACCTCTCTGATTAATAAAGAACAGTGTCTAATTACATAATCTAAAGAGGGTATTACATTAAAAACATTATGGAATACAAAACAATGATGATTTCAAAAGTATAATTAAAACCCTCAATATCATATTTGATATAAATTACAAAAATGTCTATTCCCTTACTTCCGGTGTGTTTGTCCGAATAAGCGTCAAATCTGGACTTTTATTTTGAAGGAGAGCAGCTGCGCTGCCCCGGAAGCTCTATTGTTTCCTGTGGCTAACTTGACAGTGTTTGAACAAGATGGCGTCGAGCAGAAACGTCTGTTAGCAGAGTGTCTTTGTTGTGTTTTTAAAGTGTGAAGATGTGTAAAGTCCAAATGCTGAGAGCGTTGGTGAAGCAGCGACTAACTGCAGCTGCTGAAGAGATATTTGGGCTGTTTGAAAGAACGATAGCAGAGTACGAGGAGCAACTTTGTCGCTCAAAAGAGGAGAACGAGCGACAACGCAAACTACTGGACGCTGTTTACAACCCTCAGCTCAGGTTACACAGAGCAGGTTAGTGTCTTCTTCTTCTGTGGTTATAAACACACAGCAGGTTAGTGTCTTCTTCTTCTGTGGTTATAAACACACAGCAGGTTAGTGTCTTCTTCTTCTGTGGTTATAAACACACAGCAGGTTAGTGTCTTCTTCTTCTGTGGTTATAAACACACAGAGCAGGTTAGTGTCTTCTTCTTCTGTGGTTATAAACACAGCAGGTTAGTGTCTTCTTCTTCTGTGGTTATAAACACACAGCAGGTTAGTGTCTTCTTCTTCTGTGGTTATAAACACACAGCAGGTTAGTGTCTTCTTCTGTGGTTATAAACACACAGCAGGTTAGTGTCTTCTTCTTCTGTGGTTATAAACACAGAGCAGGTTAGTGTCTTCTTCTGTGGTTATAAACAAACAGCAGGTTAGTGTCTTCTTCTTCTGTGGTTATAAACACACAGCAGGTTAGTGTCTTCTTCTGTGGTTATAAACACACAGCAGGTTAGTGTCTTCTTCTTCTGTGGTTATAAACACAGCAGGTTAGTGTCTTCTTCTTCTGTGGTTATAAACACACAGCAGGTTAGTGTCTTCTTCTGTGGTTATAAACACACAGCAGGTAGTGTCTTCTTCTGTGGTTATAAACACAGCAGGTTAGTCTTCTTCTTCTGTGGTTATAAACACACAGGTTAGTGTCTTCTTCTTCTGTGGTTATAAACACAGCAGGTTAGTGTCTTCTTCTGTGGTTATAAACACAGCAGGTTACTGTCTTCTTCTTCTGTGGTTATAAAACACAGCAGGTTAGTGTCTTCTTCTGTGGTTATAAACACAGAGCAGTTAGTCTTCTTCTTCTGTGGTTATAAACACACACAGGTTAGTGTCTTCTTCTGTGGTTATAAACACAGCAGGTTAGTGTCTTCTTCTGTGGTTATAAACACAGCAGGTTAGTGTCTTCTTCTGTGGTTATAAACAGCAGGTTAGTGTCTTCTGTGGTTATAAACACACAGCAGGTTAGTGTCTTTTTCTTCTTCTGTGGTTATAAACACACAGCAGGTTAGTGTCTTCTTCTTCTGTGGTTATAAACACACAGCAGGTTAGTGTCTTCTTCTTCTGTGGTTATAAACACACAGCAGGTTAGTGTCTTCTTCTTCTGTGGTTATAAACACAGCAGGTTAGTGTCTTCTTCTGTGGTTATAAACACACAGAGCAGGTTAGTGTCTTCTTCTGTGGTTATAAACACAGAGCAGGTTAGTGTCTTCTTCTTCTGTGGTTATAAACACACAGCAGGTTAGTGTCTTCTTCTTCTGTGGTTATAAACACACAGAGCAGGTTAGTGTCTTCTTCTTCTGTGGTTATAAACACACAACAGGTTAGTGTCTTCTTCTGTGGTTAAATACATACTGAATGACGCTGCATAAGTTATTACTTCTGCAACTGTGAAGCTCAACATTGAGGCTCACATTAGTAACATAAATACAATTGTTATTATCATTAATAAAATTGACAACATGCCTGAAAAATGTTATTATAATGTCTTAAACAAATAGTAATAAAATGTAAAAAAATATTAAAATGTCGAGGGGAAAAATTAATGAAATGTCTGTAACTAATATTAAAATGTCTAAAAGAATAAATGTTGATAAAATGTCTGAAAAATACTATTAATATGTTGGGAGTAAATGGAAAAAAGATTAAATGTGACCATGCTGCAAGGTGAGTGTGTTTGCTGATCCTGTGAGTTCATTTATCTCCTTTAACTTTAGCTTACATTGTAGTTACGTTATGTAGCGTGTGAAACAGAGTACGGTGAATGTGCTAGGAAAGGTAGTGTCAGCACTGTCTCTACCTGGAGCTTGCATGTACGGAGCCTGGGTTTGTTGAAGGTGTCAGTGCTGTTTGGGCTGAGAAAGCCATGTGTCAGTAAGGTGAAGGAGGTTGTTGGGTTGGTGCGGAGAGCAGTGAGACCTGGCATTAGGGGAGTGTCTCTGGGACGCCACAGATCACTGTCTAGCCTCCTGGAGGTGTCGTGGGACCAACTAGATGAAACACTGGTGAAAGGAGGTTCCCACCCGATGACCCCAAAGACATGTTAGTTATCACTGCTCACTGGTCTGTGTAGTTAAGCCTTGCCATAATAGCTTATGATAGGGCTTAGGAGAGTATTCACTGAGTGTTGATCCTTTCTCTAGAGTACACACTTCTTGTGTTTATTTGAATTAATGCATTAAGGAGATGAACAGGTGTACCTAATAAAGTGGGCGGTGAGTGTATAAAGTTGTAGGGATAGCCCTAAATTCTCAGTTCAGACTTAATACAAAATTTGGCCAGCAAAAAGGAAACTAAGTGATTTCTCTTGCATCTAATACTCAAGTTTCACCTGGGAGTCGTACAGTTTGCTGGAGGTTTTATGGTGCAGAAGAAGTTGTCAGAGGAGAAAACTACTGACGACACATCAGGACTAAACGTCCTCCATTCCAAAAGTGCAGCTACAGGCTACCAGTGAGCTACACTGCGTCATCTTTGAAGCAATGTTTTATTATTCCTCAAAGGTCGGTGAGAGTGGAGAGAAAGACAAAGACAATAGATGTCACTAACTCGGCTTCTTCTCCGGAGCCTTTGTGCTCCACTGTCTCTCAGGTTAACTCGTATTGCAGCGGTGCCTCGATAGTGTGACGTGTGTGGTTGTGCTGCTGCCGTGGTCCTGCCAGATGCCTCCTGCTGCTGCTGCTGCTGCCATCATTAGTCATTCGTCATACTTCTACTGTTATTATACACATATGATTATTATCATACATGTATACTGCCAAATACTAATATATACTTTCAACATATTGTACCACAGTAGCCAGAACTATAACGACAATATTATTACTTTCATGAATGTTGTTGTAAGCTACTGTCATTACCGAGGATGTCATACAGATTATTGTATTGTGTCATACAGATTACTGTTAATTTGTTATGCTGATCTGTTCTGTACGACATCTATTGCACGTCTGTCCGTCCTGGAAGAGGGATCCCTCCTCAGTTGCTCTTCCTGAGCTTTCTACCATTTTTTTTCCCCAGTAAAGGGGTTTTTTGGGGAGTTTTTCCTGATCAGCTGTGAGGGTCTAAAGGACAGAGGGATGTCGTATGCTGTAAAGCCCTGTGACGCAAATTGTATTTGTGATATTGGGCTTTATAAATAAAATTGATTGAATTGATTGATTGATTGATTGAATAGTTGTGAAAACCCTGCTGTTTATTGTGGTATCAGTTTGGCTTTAATGTAGGAGACATAGAATAAGTCAAATTGAGGTCAGCATAACAATCAATGTCATGTCCATATATGGTATGATAATAATGTAATTATCATGACATGCCTGCACATCTAAGGGTACAGCGGCTCTGATTAACACATTCAAAGATAAACGTGTCTTTAGCCTCCCTGGAGAGTTGCACATTTGAGAGTCTTTTGATATGGAGAGAGAATTGGTACGTCATGACAATTTATAACATCTGACAAACAGTATCAGCTCATAAATATGTGACACTACCACCAGGCTTCCCATCCACACATTCAGAGGGGCTTCCCGTCACCTAAGCTGCTGTTTCATGTCATTTAGATAACCAGTTCTGGGAACATTTGCTTCTCCTCACACGCCCAGGTTTGGTCAGAGTCATGTCAGGTCACCTACACTACACATGGGGATCATCAGACCTCCACCAATCAATCATTTAATCAATTAAACCTTCGGTCAGTGCAGGTGAAGGGAAAACTCCAACAACCTTTCATCCTCTTCAGCTAGCATTTGTTTGCTTGTTGGGAAATTCCTCCATGACCCACTTGGTGCTTCTCATTGTATTTGTGGGCAGTCACGTTTCTGCTTACATCAACTGTATGACAGATGATCATTAACATAGGTTATTTAAAACAGGTTATACATGTAATGTAATCACGGCAGAACATCTTCAAAGAATAGAATATGTAGTGTAGGTGACCTAACATGACTCTAACCATATTTGGGTGTGTGAGGAGAAGTATATGTTCCCAGAACTGGTTATTTAAATAACAGGAAACAGTAGCTTAAGTGACAGGAAGCCCCTCTGAATGTGTGTGCATGGTAAGGTTTGTAGGTGTGTCACATATCTATGAGCTCATATTGTTTGTCAGACGCTATAAATTGTCATGATTTATCAATTCTTCCACGCAGCCGAATTGATCATTCACCTGATCTCGTTGGGGTTAGCGATCAACTGGAAGAATAGCAGCCCCCTGCTGCACCAACGTGTTGAGTATCTGGGAGTTGTGCTCTACGCATCCAGGCTGCAGGCCACTCTATCGGAACATAGACAGACGGCCCTGCAGCAGCAGTGTGCAAGCTGTGTTGGGGTGCGATAGTGACGGTGGTGACAGGCATGTAGGCCCTGTGGTTGTTGGCAGCTGCTAACGCAGAGGTACTGCTGCGGATACTACAGTGCTTGCAGAAGTGGTTTTCCAGCCTTTGCTTTGATGTAAAAAAAGCACACGCAACGCCTGGTCACAATTTCCCCCTCAGTACAGGATGACCTGCGAGACCTGTTGAAAGGAACACTTCTGGGATGAATGACCTCTTACGTCATGGTGTTCACAGAAGCATCCCTGACAAAGTGGGAAGAGCCCAGTCTGGGGAGAACAATAGGTGGTGTCTGATGTCGCACATCAACCTCCTCAAGCTACAGGCAGTGTTCTTTGGTTCCTGTGAGGCAGGGGAGGCACATGTTGGTAACAACTGACACTCCTGCTTTCTGGCAGTTCGTATCAGTGTGGTCTTTCTCCGTCAGGAAACAGGTCATCCTTCTGGTCAGGCCCAAGAGGAGGATCTTTTTTTTTTTTTACATTTAACAGGACGATGCTCCTGAGTTGGGCCCAATTCATTTCCTTGAGGATGAAGGCAGCAACTGTTCTTTGCCATTCATATGGAATGCGTTGCTTTTTTCCAGGCAGTTCTCATGAGGTACCACAGCAGTTCTAGCACCCTGGAGAAGTTCTTAAAGAGCTTGTAGGGTACTCTGTTCCTGACTTTACTGATCTGGGGGGGCAAGATGTTGAACTTGTTTTTTGGCGGGGTAGAACGAGGCACATACCCTGATGTTCTTTTGGTTTTTTTTCTTTGGATGTTATGTGATAAATTTCAAATGCATGGCAAACTCACTGTTACAGCCCTAATTAGCATAAAATCACAATTTGTCTCAATGTGTCTCTGTGTGTCTCACTGTCTCCCTGCAGTGCAGCAGCAGTTGGTGGTTAAAGAAGAGGTTCCCCCTGAGCAGCAGGAGTGGAGCTCCAGTGTGGACCAGGAGGACCCAGAGCCCCCACACGTTAAAGAGGAAGAGGAGGAACTGTGGAGCAGTCAGGAGGGAGAGCAGCTTCAAGGGCTGGAGGAGGCTGATATCACCAAGTTCCCATTCACTCCTGTCCCTGTGAAGAGTGAAGATGATGAAGAGAAACCTCAGTCTGAGGGACACCACTGTGGAGGACCAGGACCAGGACCAGCGCCTGGAGGAGGGGTACAACCAGCGCCTGGAGACTCTGATCCAGATTTAGAACCAGATACTGCCGACAAGAAGCCTGACAGTTCTTTAGTTGCTGAGATCGAAGTCAGTCTTGATGACTGGGATGAGACCAGAGAACCTCAGTCAGGTTTAAAGACTCACAATAAAAATGAGGTCCCTGTCAGTCCTGTGACGTGTCTCTCTGATGAAAACCCCTTTAGCTGCTCTGAGACTTCAGACTTTTCTGAACCTGAGCTTGACGAGGGTGATGACTGGGCAGGGTCCAAAGAAACTCAGTCATGTTTAAACTCTGTTCCTGCCAGGGATAAGAGAGGTAGCGCTGACGAGAAACCATTCAGCTGCTCCATCTGTAAGATAAACTTTACCCGGAGAGGAAGTCTACAGACGCACATGAGAATCCACACGGGAGAGAAACCATTCATTTGCCCCTTTTGTAGTAAAAGTTTTACTCAAGCAGGAAGTCTGAAAAGACACATGAGCATCCACACGGGGGAGAAAAGATTCAGCTGCAGTGTCTGTGACCGAAGATTCATCTGGCTCCATCAGCTCATGAACCATCAGTGTGGCGGGCGTCAGGAGTCAGTTGAAATTAGAGAGGCAGAGCCTCCAGGTGGCAGCTCAACTCGGCAGGTAAAACAAGAGTCTGATGGAGAGGACTGTGGAGGTGTACCACCAGTGCCCGGAGGTGGCATGCTACCAGTGCCCAGGAGTGGTGGCTCAACAGTGCTCGTAAACTCCTCTGAACTAAAAACTGAAGACGGTAGTGATTGTACAGAGACCAGAGAATCTCAATCATGTTTAAACTCTCTGAAAAATGTTGGTGAAAAACCGTTTAGCTGCTCTGAGTGTGGGAAAAGATTCAGCACCAAGGGTAGTCTGAAGGAACACATGAGAATCCACACGGGGGAAAAACCATTCAGCTGCTCTATCTGTAACAAATCTTTCACGCAGAGCGGGAGTTTACAGAAACACATGAGGATCCACACTGGCGAGAAAATATTCACCTGCTCAGTATGCGACAAAAAATTTTTGAACAAGGCGCACCTGAAGACGCACATGGTCACTCACACGGGAGAGAAACCGTTCAGCTGTGCATTGTGTGGTAAAGCTTTCATTGAGAACGGAAACCTGAAGAAACACATGAGGACTCACACAGGGGAGAAACCATTCAGCTGCTCGATGTGTGAGAAATCTTTTACGCAGAACGGGAGTTTGCAGACTCACATGAGGACTCACACTGGAGAAAAACCGTTCAGCTGCTCCGTTTGTGATCAGAGATTCTTGAGTAAGGCGCACCTGAAGACGCACTTGATAAAACACACTGGAGAGAAACCCTTCAGCTGCTCCGTGTGTGGGAAAGGTTTCAACGAAGGTGGTAATCTTAGGAAACACATGAAGACGCACTCAGGAGAGAAACCATTCAGTTGCTCCATCTGTGATCAAAGATTTCTACAGAAGACAGACCTGAAGCGTCACATGATCACACACACTGGAGAGAAGTTTTTCAGCTGCTCCATTTGCGATCAGAGTTTTTTACAGAAGCCGAATTTGAAGAGACACATGATCACACACACGGGAGAGAAACCCTTCGTTTGCACTGTGTGCGGCAAACGGTTCATTCAGAAAGTTCACCTGACGCACCACATGGCCCGACACACTGGAGAGAAGAGATTCAGATGCAGCGTGTGTAATCAGAGATTTGCTTGGCTTTATCAGCTGAGGAACCATCAGTGTGTCAGTCAGCAGTCGTCACAGGTTCAGCAGACTGAGGAGGGCGGAGGGGCGGAGCCTCTGGCCAGCAGCTCAGCTGATGAGCAACAACAACTTCAAATGGATCTCACATGAGAATAGTGGTGATGTTAGTATTGACGCCAGATAAGGACAAATATACAGAAGGATTATTTCTGGATACATGAAAAGCTTTTAATGGTGAAATTTTTCAAGCCAATTAAAGTTCCAACAGCTTTCAGAGTTTAGCATTTCAGTGTAGAGCTGCAGCAGTGTAAGATTTTCATGAACAGTAACCGTCTCAAAAAATATTGCAGTTTCACAGCACTGTGGTATAACAGTTAAAGTTAAAGTTCCACTGATTGTCACACACCTGAGTGTGTGAAATCTGTTCTCCACATTTGACCCATCCCCTGAGGGAGCGGTGAGCAGCAGCGGTGCCGCGCTCAGGAATCATGTGGTGATCTAACCCCCCAATTCCAACCCCTGATGCTGAGTGTCAAGCAGGGAGGCAGTGGGTCCCATTTTTATAGTCTTTGTACATATATATATATATATATATATATATATATATATATATGTATGTATATACACATATATATGTAAATGTATGTATATATACGTATATATGAATATATGACATAAATTAATGGAAATGTGCGGGACGTTTTCTGCCAAGTTGCTCATTGCCTTTAAAGGTTTAATGTTTGTAAAAGGGGTTTTTACTCAGTGGTGCAAAAATAAAAGTTGAAATTAAGGAGGGCAACTTCAGGTCTGATACTTGTGGTTTATACTTTATTTTAATAGTCTGACAAGAAGAATCTTCTGAACAAAGCAGGTCGTTGACAGAATTTCCTGCTTTAATAAACTGATTGTATTTTATTCTTACACAGAAAGTAACTGAGGTGTAACTCTGCCTTTGTTACTGTAGTTTGTTTTTCTGGTTTTATATGAGAACATGATGTTTATAGGTGTTTCACATTCTGCATATTGATCTACTATCATCTTTTGAATTTGGTTCATTGTTTTCTCAGAGCTCTGAAAATGTCATCCAATATTTGTCTTTGTTCAAACTGAGTTGGTTAAATCAGTTAAAAGCAGCAAGTGTTTCCCAAACTGAGAGGATTTAATAAAGAGCACTTTATGTTTCTTTAAAGATTTTCTTTTGGCCGATTTTTAAAGATAGCATTCTCTCTAAACCCAAGGCATGTCATTTTTCCTTCTTGAAAAGCTTTTGGCCTTTTTTAAACAATTGTTTGATAATGTTGGTTTTTTTTTTGTTTTTTTTTTGCTTAAATTGTTAATTGACAATTAAATAATCAAATAGTGTATTACATTAAAAAAACATAATGAAATGCAAAACAATAATGACCTTGTGGTTTTAAGGGTATAATTATAAACCCGTAATTGCCTTACTTCCTGCGTTTGTCTGAATAAACCTGTAATCTGGACTTTTATTTTGAAGGAGAGCAGCTGCGCTGCCCCGGAAGCTCTATTGTTTCCTGTGGCTAACTTGACAGTGTTTGAACAAGATGGCGTCGAGCAGAAACGTCTGCTAGCAGAGTGTCTTTGTTGTGTTTTTAAAGTGTGAAGATGTGTAAAGTCCAAATGCTGAGAGCGTTGGTGAAGCAGCGACTAACTGCAGCTGCTGAAGAGATATTTGGGCTGTTTGAAAGAACGATAGCAGAGTACGAGGAGCAACTTTGTCGCTCAAAAGAGGAGAACGAGCGACAACGCAAACTACTGGACGCTGTTTACAACCCTCAGCTCAGGTTACACAGAGCAGGTTAGTGTCTTCTTCTTCTGTGGTTATAAACACACAGCAGGTTAGTGTCTTCTTCTTCTGTGGTTATAAACACACAGCAGGTTAGTGTCTTCTTCTGTGGTTATAAACAGCAGGTTAGTGTCTTCTTCTGTGGTTATAAACACACAGCAGGTTAGTGTCTTCTTCTGTGGTTATAAACACACAGCAGGTCAGTGTCTTCTTCTGTGGTTATAAACACACAGCAGGGAACGACATGTAGCACAGGACAGCAGGCTGGGTTTGAACCCGCGGCCGCTGCATCAAGGACTAAGCTCCCATACTTAGGGCGCCCGCTCCATCCGCTGAGCCACCGATGACCCGTAGGACTTGTCCTTGATAATGGATTGTGATTTATGTCCAGGGTAAACCACAACAAGGGTCCAAGTCTTTTCAGAGACACTTTTGTTACGGGCCGACAAACCGCTGTCTCTCTGATGTGTTCAGTGTCTCTGATGTTATAAAGAAAAGAATCAAAGGACGACGCATAAAATGTGCTGTGATGATAATGTAAATCCAGGATGTGTAATATGTGATATATGTGGGTGGAACAGATTGTTAGATAAATGATAGAGTGTGAGGTCAAACAGTATCTTTCATACAGACACTCCTCCAGGGAGACATCCAAACACGCTCTAATCACCTTCTCCTTACACAACAGCCTCTGAATAAACTGGGCCTCAACCTCCACCACTTCATTCACTAAAGGACACGCCATGTTTCTACTTCCTGCTACACGCTCAGCCTCAGGCTGAGATGAAGCAAACCTGGTTTGCTTCATGGAGTATGTTGCCATAGTAACTGACTCAGGGTTACGCTGAGCTGGCTTTGTGAAACAGAAACCTCAGAGTGTCACTGATCCTGCTCTGCCACAGGGCCCTGGTGTTGCATATTTAGCAATGACACTCTTACCTGAAGATGTGACACCTGATTTGTCTGTTTGTAGAGTCAGTAGGTCTCATTCATGAAAAGTGAGTAAATCTGTGTGTAGATTTGCACATAAAAGCCTACTCTACTAAAAACCTACTCCGGATTCAGGAACGCCGCGGGAAACTCAGATTTGATCGTAAACACGTATGTATGATCATGAATGCCAATCCATCGTAAAGTGACAGGGCGCTCCTGGTAATCAGCAATTAGCATAAATCCCCGCCCATGAATAGCCAATGACCACCATATCAGGAGGTGCAGGTGAATCCAGTCGACCTGTCAGTCATGGCGCAGAGAAAGAAAGAGAAAGAAAGGAAAAGAATTTTTCCGAAGAGGAGATCGAAATAATTTTGGGTGAAGTGGACTTAAGAAAAAACATTTTATTTTCTTCAGTTAGTAGTGGTGTGACAGGCAAAGCGAAGGCCTGGAGGGAAGTAACACGTAAATTTCCTTCAGCGGACAGTTTACACATAAATCCCTTCTGCTCACATTTCATGAATGAGACCCTCTATCAGCTGAATGATTTGATGAAACTGTGGTGATGAGGTGAAACTTCCACCTGACAGACAGTGTTGAACTCTAAACCAACACACATGATAAAAACCATCAGAAACCCCTGATGTGTTCTGAACACACACTCTACAGACAGGAACAACACACACAAACACACACACACACACACACCTGAGTTATGGAACATAAAACTACAGACTACTCAGGCCAACACAAGGCATCATGGGAAATGTGGGCATCGCAAAACAACAACAAAAACAACAACCAAACACATTTAGGCTGACCAGTTTTTCTGCACTACACTACCCCAGCCGTCTCAGCACTTCTGCAGAAGGTTATATTAATAAAATTAGTAACATTATTATTATCATTATTGAATTATTATTACAAGAAAATATTATTAGCATTAAAATTATTAAAATGGCAGACAAATATAATTCACAAAATAACCAGAAAATGTTATCAAAATACCAGGAACAAAAGGTTTATTAACTATAATTAAAATTAAACTTTATTTTTTTTAAATGTCCAAAAAGATATTGGTAAAATAACCCCCAAAAATACTGATATGTCTGCAAAATAATTTTGAAGAAAATGTTCAAAAAAAGGGTAATGAAATGTCTGAAAAAAAATTGACAAGATATCCAAATACTAAAAAAATCAAAATGACCAAAAAATGTTCTTAAAATGTTTGAAAACTATAAAATAAAAAAATTATGATTTTAAGTTCAATAATATTTTTTAAAGATGTCAAAAAAGTTGATAAAATGTCTGAAGAGTATTCATAGATGTCTTAAGAATTATTAATAAAAACTCTAAAGTTAATTAAATGTCCCCCAAAAAATTGACAAAATGTTAAAAAAAAAAATGTCCAGAGAAAATTTTAATTAAATGTCTGAACATTGTTGATAAAGTATCTGTAAAAATATTAACAGATCATCCAATGTTATAAAATGTCTAAATAAATGTTATTGAAAAAAAAAAAAACATGTCATAATTTGATTAATTAAAAATTAATAATAAAATGTGTGAAAATAGAGTTGTGTGGGCACTATATCCTGCAGCATGTCAGGTTGCTCACCTGGCATCAAATGACAGTTTGTCTCTGTTTCCTGTTTGGTGCAGAGGTCCAGCAGCAGCTGTTGGTGGTTAAAGAAGAGGTTCCCCCTGAGCAGCAGGAGTGGAGCTCCAGTGTGGACCAGGAGGACCCAGAGCCCCCACACATTAAAGAGGAAGAGGAGGAACTGTGGAGCAGTCAGGAGGGAGAGCAGCTTCAAGGGCTGGAGGAGGCTGATATCACCAAGTTCACATTCACTCCTGTCCCTGTGAAGAGTGAAGATGATGAAGAGACACCTCAGTCTGAGGGACACCACTGTGGAGGACCAGGACCAGGACCAGGACCAGACAGGAACTCAGGTCCAGACTTAAAACCAGATACTAAGGACAATTTTCTGGACTTTTCTGAGACTCGAGTCAGTGTTGACGACTGGACGAAGACCAGAGAACTTCAGTCAGGTTTAAAGTCTCTGAGAATTGATGAAGTTCCTTTCAGCGATTCTAGATGTAGTGTTCGTGAGAAACCATTTAGCTGCTCTGAGTGCGGGAGAAGATTCGGCTTCAAGGGTAATCTGAAGGAGCACATGAGGATCCACACGGGAGAGAAACCGTTCATCTGCTCTGTCTGTAAGAAAGCCTTCACTCAGAGTGGAAGCTTACAGAGACACATGATCATCCACACACAGGAGAAACCATTCAGCTGCTCAGTGTGTGGGAAAAGATTTGGCCTCAAGACCCATCTGAGGGTTCATATGAGAACTCACACAGAAGAGAATCCTGCCAGCTGCTCAGCCTGGACGTAAGTTTGTAAACAAGCTTAGGACCAACAACTGCAACAGTCTGCAAGCTAACTTCACAAGCACCTGAGAGCAACAAACACGAATTTACGGTGAACTTCTGATTCTGTACGGACAAAGAACGACTAGTTTCATCTTACCTGCACCACTGGAATACAACACAGCACAGACTGCACCGCAGTGGACTCTTCTACACCAGCTTCATCCACAACGGATGACTGCTGACCAACAAAGCAACAGCTCTCTATCCTCTTTTAATGGACTGGTAACGTTACAACAGGAAAGACTGTTTCACTTCTGTCAGTGTATCGAGTTCATGTTTAGCGAGTTTGTTGTTGTGATCTCTTTGTTGTCAGGTTATTGGGTAGTTGGCTTCTCCAAAGCTAAGTTGATGTTATTTTGCTAATGCATCACACAGACCCAGGGTCCTCCATGTAAATTAACACCTGTTTTACTGACCAGGCACTTTAATGCAACACTCAGCAGACCAAGTACACCTGCACTCTACCTTGGCTTTGAAACACTATTACACACAGACATGCATTTGTTTGGATCGACCACATGTGCTCAGAAGACCTGTCTCAGTGGCCATCTTTGATTTTGCCATCTTGTTGTTTTCTGGTGTCAGCCATTTTGTTTCGGCCCATTGGTGAATCTCAAAGTCAAGGATGCTTACTTGGTAGGACGAGCCTGGAACAGGCTAGCGAGTGCCCAGGTGTGCTTCAGTGAAGAGGCCCCACCTTCAATTCTGGCAAATTGAGTGCAAAGAATTGTGGGTACTTCAAGCCTGCAGAGGAAACACATTTGTATCATTGAAAACCCTTTGAAGGAAGGACTCAGTCCTCAGTGGAATTCTAAGGATTCTTGACATTGGAACAGTCCTTAGGCAAGATTTGATGACCTTGACTTTGAGCAGCACCTAGTATGTTGCTACATTAGCAAGCATTTGTTACATTGTGAATAAATATTTTTGGACTACACATATCTGTTTTAGTATTGTCCATCCATTTTCATCTGCTTATCCGGGGCTGGGTCGTGGAGCAGCAGGCTGAGCAAAGCACCCCAGACGTCCCTCTCCTCAGCAACACTCTCCAGCTCCTCCTGGAGGACCTGAGGTGTTACCAGACCAGATGAGATCTACCACCTCAACCTTTTGATGTGAAGGAGCAGCGGCTCTACTCCGAGCTCCCTCCAGATGTCTGACTCCTCCCTCTATCTCTAAGGCTGAGCCCAGACACCCTACAGAGGAAACTCATTTCAGACGCTTGTATCTGTGACCTCATTCTTTCAGTCACTACGCAGAGCTCATGACCACAGGTGAGGGCTGGGACGCAGATGGACCAGGAAATCAAGAACTTCGCCTTCTGGCTCAGCTCCCTCCTCACTGCAATGCAGAAGAAGACGCAGCACCAAACCATCGATCCATCTCGTGCTCCATTCTACCCTCACTGGTGAACAAGACTCAAGATACTTGAACTGCCTCGCTTGATAATGATGATATAACAGTTTGATAATACAAGTTGACCCTTTAAAAGAGCACTTTAATTCCTCCTAACAATATTTAGACACTGAAATTGGAATAAGATTTTTTTAAAGTAATAAACACCTGTTAGTATACATGATCGAAGAATGTGGTACCTTTACTTAGTTTGAGACTTAAAACAATATTTGACCAATAAAACAAAAGTACAACAGACAAGCTTAGCGAAGCTCCAGCAACACCACAGTCAGGCCGACCTCAGCCGGCCTGCAGCTGGGGACGTACTTGGAGCAGGGTATTTTTTTGGTGGAATAACGGAGCAGAGGATAAAGTTTTTGGAGGACAAAAAACTACAAATGACTTTTTGTCTTGTTGCAGCCTCCAGAAGCTTTCAGTGCGATGTGTGTGCGGTGAGCGAGGAGTCTGATTGAAGTCATGAGTCATTGCTATTAAAACTGAGTAGCACATCTTTGTTTTTTTATTTGATGAGTCACAAGTCAACCTTTATATTGATGTGGTGATTTTGGTCATAATAATTATTTTAATCATCTATCAGAGTATATTTCATGAGGCCAAGTTCATTTATATGTATTTCTGGAGGTGGTGAACCCATGAGGTGATTTAATGTGAATGAGAGCATACTATCTAATACATTCAATTTATTAATTGCTTCTGTGGGGGCGCTGTTGAGCGATGAGGAGATAAGATATGCCTGACTGTAGCTCCTACAGAATTTGATTCAAAATTGCATTTAAAAGTAAACTTATGACACTTTGACCCTGACAGTTGAGGGATTTTGTGACTAACATACACCAGTAGTACAGCACTAATGCCGACAACAAGAGGGAATTCCAAGACTGAGCCAAACAACGATAGAGGCCCGACCGAAGCCCCGAGCCAGAGTGGAAAGGAGATCGTGGAGATGAGTGGGCAGAACATGGACAACCAGACAGTATTAGCCGCTATAGCATCGCTACGACCTGAACTGGCACAAGCTAGGTCAGACATCTGCAACACTATCAAGGAAAAAGGTGCTGACGCGAGTAAGACTTTGAGAGGGGAAATAACTGCTCTGAAAACAGAGAGCGACAATGCCTTTACTGCCGTTAACGCCTGAGTAGACTCCCAAAACGAGACGTTGAAAAGTTAGGTTGAGTCGGCTAGCATTACCTCAGACGTTGTGGAACTCGAAGCTAAAGTGAAACAACTGAACAGCCAAGTTGAGCAACTTTCAGAAAAGTGCTTGAACTCAGAGGGGCAATCTAAACACCAGAAACTGAGAATTGCTGGAGTTAAACACTGAGCCGCTTTCACCCAGCCAGGGATTTACTACGAGACAAGCCCAGAGTCAGATTTGGACTCTTATACCCGGCCAAGCTGAGAGTGACACATGACGAGGATGAGACCACATTCACCGACCCAGAGGAGGCTGGTTTGTATGCAGAGCATCATTTCAGCCAGTGAGACAACTGAGAGGAGCATTCAATGGCAAGGGTCAACCATTTAGTATAAGAGACTGAAGGTAACAACAATTTGCCACAATGGATCGTCACCCATAACATGCTAATCAGTGAAAAGTGTCCTGTACACGTGACAGGGACCAATTTCATTCTGACATATTGGTGACTGACTTCTGAATTATAACAGGATGATGTTCTTCCGTCCCATCTGCCTCTTAATGTTTGCATCAGTTTTGCTACGTGCCATAATGCCACATTTCAGGTTGATTTTTGTTCTTTCTTTTTCCTCATTAATGGTAGAGGACTAAGAATGCTGATTTTTCATGATAGTCGATATGTAGTGTTATCTAGCTCATGGTTACATTTACTTTACAAAGATGAAAGAGAGACTAGACGTCCATAAACAACCTACTAAAAATGCATGATGAAATACAACAAGGGAAGACGAGGGAGGATATAACTTTCTGTTCATGGGATGGGAATGGTATTAATGAACCAATCTAAAGAGCTAAAGTGCTTGCACATCTTAAATCACCCCAAGCTGATATTTTCTTGCAAGAGACTCACCTAAAGAACGGCTCTTACACTCGCCTCAGATGCAAATGGATACAACAGATAGACCACTAAAACTTTCCAGTGAAAACTAGACATACGGCTATTTTGATCCGCAGGGGAGTTCCTTTTAAGCAGTGATCCACAATAGTGGACAAAGATGGGCGACATGTCCTTGTTGTGGGGGAGGGAGATATATTCTACACCAATAACCCTGCTAAATGTTTATGGACCCTAAACCTAATAGCAGCTATTTCCAGCACAAACCTAATCATTGTGTGTGATGCTTATTTTGACAGGCCTTGCACTCGGCTGGTGGAAGTTTCCAAAGCAAGCAACCTTCTGAAGTCACATATTGAAAATATGAACCTATTTGATGTATGACAGATCTCCAATGCCACTGGCAGAGAGTACTCCTTTTTATTTCAAAGTGCATAATGTATACTAGGGTAGACTTTTTCTTAGTTGATGGCAAACTGTTACCACTCACTTACAAGGCAAAATACCATGATGTCATTGTTTCTGATCACAGTCCAGTGTCATTCACACCCAAGCCTAGCCAAAACATATCCACTCAAAGAAGCTGGAGGCTTAATCCCCAAATTATTACAGATGTAAAATTCTGTGAAGAGCTACTCATTAAATTGTTTTTTTTGGAACCAGTAACCAATGACACTTCTACATTATTATGGGAAACTTTTAAGGCTTATTTGAGAGGATGCATTATCTCTTTCCAATCTGAAATACTGTCTGACAGCATATGTAGGGCCTTTATTTTGACTAAACATAAATACTCTGAATTTGGAGACAAAGCCCACAAATTATTAGCTAGACAACTACGAAAAATTGAAAATGACAGGACTATCCAAAAAATTCAGTCAGGAACAGGTAATATGCTCATTTCCCCCAAAGACACGAACGAAACATTTAGACAGTTCCATCTGAATTAAATACCCCACCTGACACAATGCAATCATTGCTAGATAAATGTGAAACTAAAAAGCTGGATGATGAGTAATTTATCCTAATTACAAATCAGCCATTATAGTATAGCGTTTAGCTAACTCATATTTTTGATATGCTATTCCTTAATATGTCCTCTCTCTATGCTGTGATGTCTATGTATTGTCTGTCTTATGTATTGGCTGTTGTATTGTACTGTCTTTGTCACATATATTGGCTGTTGTACTGTCTTCGTTTCCTGTCCATATTTGTTCTATGTCCAAAGGACCACAATGGAAACAAGCCTTCGGGATTTATTGTGTTTTTATCCTTTTAGTTTTACCAATAAAAATTTCAGTCTATCAATCAAAACAGCCGAGAACAGCATTTCAAAATAAAAGCTATGACTGGGAAATTAGCTGTACTTCAAAATAAGGTGTGTGTCTTACAAACATGAAACATTCACACATCACTTGCGGTCCATTCTGTTGTGGTTCATTTTAGATCCGTGACCCACCAGATGGGAACCACTGGTTTAGAAGACAAAGGCTAGGTTAAGGTAAAAACAAAAAGGAAGAAGACCGAGGATTGATCCTTGTGGGACACCACACAAAATGGCTGCTTAATGGTTAGAGGTACTTTTCAGTAGATACTGTTTTCTGTTTTTAAACTGCTCACATTGACGAACCTTAAAAACCACAGGAACTACATTTTTTGAAAATGAAAAAAAGAGGACCAAGGATGGACCCTTGTGGGATGCCATGGGAACTTTATTTGGCAAGTAAAATTTTATGACTAACTGGATCAGACCGACATGAAAAACAGGATGCGTGTGGGGTTCAGGTTAATTTGCTTTGATCTGATACTTTGAATAAAAACCTGCCACAAACACAACGATTAAACTGTTTCTCTCCTGTTTGAGTTTCCGAGTGTCCCTCTGGATTTCCACAGATCCCAAATCTTTTCCCGCACTCAGAGCAGTCCGTGTGAACCTTCATGTGTTTTCGTAAATGTCCACTCTGAGTGAACGACTTCTTACAGAGCGAGCAGGTGAATGGTTTCTCTCCTGTGTGAGATCTCATGTGTCTCTTCAGAGATTCATTTAGACCGAATCCCTTCCCGCACTCAGAGCAGCTGAACAGTTTCTCACCAGACTGAGGTTCTCTGTTCTCCTCATTCTGAGGAAGCTGTGACGACTGACTGCCAACACACCGGTGGATCCTCAGCTGGTAGTGCCGAGTGTATCTCTGGTCACAGACTCTGCACCTGAACCTCTTCTCTCCGGTGTGAGTGATCATGTGGATCTTAAGATACGTGTTTCGCCCGAATGTTTTCCCGCACACAGAGCAGCTGAACGGTCTTTCTCCCGTGTGGGTTCTCATGTGTCTTTGTAAACATTCACTCCATGCAAACGGCCTCTTACAAATGGAGCAACTGAATGGTTTCTCTCCGGTATGAGTCCTCATGTGTTTCTGTAAGCTTCCACTCTCTGAAAAACATTTCTTACAGAGGGAGCAACTAAATGGTTTCTCTCCTGTGTGTGTCCTCATATGTGTCTTCAGACGCGCCTTGCGGGCGAATTTCCGTCCACACTCGGAGCAGCTGAACGGTTTCTCTCCTGTGTGAGTTATCATGTGTTCTTGGAGGTGTGTCTTGCGGCCAAATCTTTTCCCACAGACGGAGCAGCTGAATCTTTTCACACAAAGTCTACGTCTTGAGTCCCCGACAGAAAGTTTATCGGATTTCGGAGAGTTAAAATCTGACTGAGGTTCTCTGGTCTCGTCCCAATCACCGCTGTCGTCAGTGTCGGGTTCGGAAGAGACTCCATTCTTGTCTTCATTAACGGGTTGTAAATCTGGATCAGAGTCTGCGGGCACCTCCGGTTCCTCCTCTTCCTCTTTAATGTGTGGGGGCTCTGGGTCCTCCTGGTCCACACTGGAGCTCCACTCCTGCTGCTCAGGGGGAACCTCTTCTTTAACCACCAACAGCTGCTGGACCTCTGCACCAA
Organism: Epinephelus cyanopodus; assembly: GCA_026686955.1. Classification (NCBI taxonomy): domain Eukaryota; kingdom Metazoa; phylum Chordata; class Actinopteri; order Perciformes; family Serranidae; genus Epinephelus; species Epinephelus cyanopodus. The sequence continues at coordinate 39,921,532 of CM048931.1, read as the reverse complement.
ACAGGAAACACATAGAGAGACGTTACAGACAAATGTTGTTTGTCAGGTTTGCTTCACAGAGTATGTTGCTATAGTAACTGACTCAGGGTTTCATTGAACTGGCATTGTGAAACGGAAAATTCAGAGTTTCATTTCGGGCTGAACAAACTCAGAGTTTCACTGATCCTGCTCTCTGGAATAGGACTCTGAGGGGTCTTCCAGGTAGGAGGTTCAACAAACTCTGAGTATCCGGTTCCAGAACAGCTGATTCTAATTCGTTCAGTCAACTCTGAGTAGGTTCACCTTGAGTTAAGCACGTGTGCTCAACCTGATACCTCCAGTCACCATGGCAACCGGAGAGAAAAGGCGATCAACTTATTTACACCTGTGGAGTTGGAGGTGCTCATGAATGCCTACAGCGAATATGACCATTTATGTAATAAACACAGTAACAGTGCTAAAGCTGCCAAGCAGAGAGAGGCAGCGTGGGAGAAAACTTCTGCCCGACTCAACGCGTACGTTTGAATGCACTCGTCCATTAATTTAACATTAATGGACGAGTAGCTTACAGGTGAAAAAGTGGTTTTGCATAAAATCTGATTTTCATTTAGGTTCAATCTCACAGGGGAAAAACACATGTGGAAACAACTTCAAATGAAATATAAAAACATCATTCAAACAGGTAAGGCATGTTTGACTTGGCCATGACTGCACCTTTCTTTAGTTTGATTCAGATTTATAAAACAAAGTCATGCAGTGGCTATGTCATGTACTGTAGGCCACTAGTAATTTAAACCCCACAATAATACTGTTTGAACTTGTGTGTCCTCTTGCCTAATATCCTGCTGAGTAACATTTGAGTTCTACTCAGCCAACAGAAAGAAGGCAGAGGCCACAAAACATCACCAGTATCATATACAAAGCTACTGTTCACAAATACACATTTGCTCTGATGAGAGCGCACGTCTGCCTCGATATCGATCAGATTTCTTACACACGAACAACCCGTGTGTGTCTGCCAGCTTGCTTCAGGCTCAGCAGTCGGGAAGAAGAAACAGTGTGAACTCAGGAGAAGAAAACCTGCCAGCGAGCAGGTTAGGTTGACAGAGTCAGTTTGCTGTGTGTTTATAACCACAGAAGAAGACACTAACCTGCTGTGTGTTTATAACCACAGAAGAAGAAGACACTAACCTGCTGTGTTTATAACCACAGAAGAAGACACTAACCTGCTGTGTTTATAACCACAGAAGAAGAAGACACTAACCTGCTGTGTTTATAACCACAGAAGAAGAAGACACTAACCTGCTCTGTGTGTTTATAACCACAGAAGAAGACACTAACCTGCTGTGTGTTTATAACCACAGAAGAAGACACTAACCTGCTCTGTGTTTATAACCACAGAAGAAGACACTAACCTGCTGTGTGTTTATAACCACAGAAGAAGAAGACTAACCTGCTGTGTGTTTATAACCAGAAGAAGCACTAACCTGCTGTGTTTATAACCACAGAAGAAGAAGACACTAACCTGCTCTGTGTGTTTATAACCACAGAAGAAGACACTAACCTGCTGTGTGTTTATAACCACAGAAGAAGACACTAACCTGCTGTGTGTGTTTATAACCACAGAAGAAGAAGACACTAACCTGCTCTGTGTGTTTATAACCACAGAAGAAGAAGACACTAACCTGCTGTGTGTGTTTATAACCACAGAAGAAGACACTAACCTGCTGTGTGTTTAACCACAGAAGAAGAAGACACTAACCTGCTGTGTGTTTATAACCACAGAAGAAGAAGACACTAACCTGCTGTGTGTTTATAACCAGAAGAAGAAGACACTAACCTGCTCTGTGTAACCTGAGCTGAGGGTTGTAAACAGCGTCCAGTAGTTTGCGTTGTCGCTCGTTCTCCTCTTTTGAGCGACAAAGTTGCTCCTCGTACTCTGCTATCGTTCTTTCAAACAGCCCAAATATCTCTTCAGCAGCTGCAGTTAGTCGCTGCTTCACCAACGCTCTCAGCATTTGGACTTTACACATCTTCACACTTTAAAAAACAACACAACACAGCTGCTAACAGACGTTTCTGCTCGACGCCATTTTGTTCAAACACACTGTCAAGTTAGCCACAGGAAACAAGAGCTTCCGGGGCAGCTCAGCTGCTCTCCTTCAAAATAAAAGTCCAGATTACAGGTTTATTCAGAAAAACATGCAGGAAGTAAGGGAATTAAATGTTTGTAAATGTAAATTTTAATGTATTATCAAACATGATAATCAAGATCTTTAATTTTTACTTTTTAAATCATTGTTTTGAATTTCATAAAAAATTCTGTTTTCAATGTCTTATCAATTTGACATGATATATAATATTTTGCACGTAGCCTGGATATAAAGAGACATTTACGCTGTGGTTTGGTAAATTAAGTTTCAGAATTTTATTTGTTGAATTTTCGGTTACATTTTTAACATGAATGAATATGATTATAACTGTAACAACACAAGATCAAACAGTCTAACACCACGACCTGTCAGAAACACTAATATTAATGGGGACCCCCTCAGAGGACCACCGGTGGGTCCAGAGGACTCACAATGTCAACACTCCGTACAAGACTGAGTTCATCCGGTGTCGCTAATTGAGGAGGCTCGATGCTGTCATTTCAAATGGTTTGACTGGCTGACATTTCAGTGTGACACAAAGAATGTGACCCTAAAGTTGAGATGAAATACTAAATAATGACTGTGGTTTGTTGGAATTTTACTTTTGCCCCGGGCTTTGACCCAGAAGTCCAATAGCATAAAATGTGTAAGAGAAGAAGAAGCCGGTAACAACATGGAGAAATCTATCCAGCCGTGACTTTTGGACGGACCAATGTACAGAGCTGTAAAGTTGTCCACCATGGTAGCAGTTAGCTGCTAGCTAACCGTAGCTAAGTTGTTTGTCCATTGTTTGGTCTGTGACGTAATAGGTCAACAGGAAAAAGGTCCAATACTAACAAGCTGAAAGGGGCATATCTCCACCTATCGTAGGAGTCGCATACTTCAATGTCCACAATACTTTGATTCTTCCCAACAGCTGGCTTGTTGTGAGATGGCTGCGCCCTGCTGGAGAAATGGTGGAATACACTCTAGTTTTCTCGACAATCTAGGTGATCAAGTTTGATGACATTATTTGGGTAGAACTAGGAATATACCCTTCCCAGACATTTGGGCATAAGCAAACTGCTAGGGCTTGCTTTCTTGACTCCCATGTTCAACGTTCCTGCCACCAACTAGCAGCATATGCCGACAGTCCGGACCAGAAATATATTGGTATTTTGCAAAAGGTGAAGGCCACGCCTCTTTTTGGGGGGACAGAAATCCAAACGTCTCATCAACAGTCACAAATTCCAGGCCTGAAGAGAAGTTTTTCTACCCCCCTACCCAAAATATAAAAAATTACGTATTTTCAGGATTCGCTTGGGTCTCATTTTCTTGTCGGGCAGCCCGGAGCTCCGGATAAATATCGTAAAAAACGCAACCCACTCTCATGTGTCTGTCGACGTCACCTCTAAAACGATACCTCCTCTGACAGACTGGACAGCTGAAGGGTTTGTCTTCTGGGTGACGCCTCATGTGACGAATCAACTTTGGCTTTGTTGAAAACCTTTTACTGCAAATGATGCAACTAAAAGGTTTCTCTCCCGTGTGGATCAACATGTGGACCTTGAGATTCGTCTTGTTGTTAAAAGTTTTGCCGCACTCGGAGCAGGAACATACAGTCTTGTCAACATAGTATCTCCAATCTCTAAAAGGAAGTTTGGCACTTTCTGGAGGGCACTCAGGTTTTCTGGTTTCTGTCCAATCACAGCTGTCGTCAGTCTCGGGTTCAGAAGAGTCTCTGTTCTTGTCTTCAGTATCTGGTTTTACATTTGGATTTGGATCTGAGTTTTTCGGCTGGTTCTGGTCCTCCACAATCCTCTTCATCAGTTTCTGTTTCCATCTCTTCAGTTTGAGTTTCCTCCAGCTCTTGAAGCTGCTCCTCTGCATCTGGATCTGAGGCCCTAGATGGCCCTGGCCGTCCACAGTCTTCTCCATCAGCTTCAGAAGAGTCTCCGGGCACTGGTCCTGGTCCTCCACAGTGGTGTCCCTCAGACTGAGGTGTCTCTTCATCATCTTCACTCTTCACAGGGACAGGAGTGAATGTGAACTTGGTGATATCAGCCTCCTCCAGCCCTTGAAGCTGCTCTCCCTCCTGACTGCTCCACAGTTCCTCCTCTTCCTCTTTAATGTGTGGGGGCTCTGGGTCCTCTTGGTCCACATTGGAGCTCCACTCCTGCTGCTCAGGGGGAACCTCTTCTTTAACCACCAACAGCTGCTGGACATCTGCACCAAACAGGAAACAGAAAACACATAGACGTTACAGACAAATGTTGTCATTTGTTCAAATCATCACAGCTTGAGAACTCATTGTTGAACTTCTACAGACCACTTGATGAAGTTTATAGTGAGGGCTGGCTCATACAGTTGGCTCTAATGTAGGGATGCACCGAAATGAAAATTTGTGGCCAAAGCCGAATAAAATTAAATGCTTGGCTGAATAGCGAATACCGTTGTTTAGTTTTTCATTAGTTTTGGCAGATGAACACCCTCCAGATTAGTGTTGTCATGGTACCATAATTGGGACCCACTGTACGATACCAGTGAAAGAATCACGGTCCTGAGTAGTATCAGGATACCACAGTGAAAATGAGGCAGATGTGCCTTTTGTCATTTATAAAAAGATAAATCACTTTTCTATAATACATCAATGATATTTCAATGGAATAAATTACTTATTGACTTATTCATACTTCAAAAAACAGCATCAATAAGTGATTAACATAGAGAGGATCAAAATAAAATAAATAAATAAAATAAAATCAACCAGCCACCCTGACAAGTAAAGAACAGTCCCTCCATAAGTAAAGAACAGTCCCTCCATAAGTAAAGAACGGTCCCTTCATAAGTAAGATCAGTCCCTCCATAAGTAAAGAACAGTCCCTCCATAAATAAAGATCAGTCCCTTCATAAGTAAAGAACAGTCCCTCCATAAGTAAAGATCAGTCCCTTCATAAGTAAAGATCAGTCCCTCCATAAGTAAAGAACAGTCCCTCCATAAGTAAAGATCAGTCCCTCCATAAGTAAAGATCAGTCCCTCCATAAGAACAGTCTCTTCATAAGTAAAGAACAGTCCCTCCATAAGTAAAGAACAGTCTCTTCATAAGTAAAGAACAGTCCCTCCATAAGTAAAGAACAGTCTCTTCATAAGTAAAGATCAGTCCCTTCATTAGTAAAGATCAGTCCCTCCATAAGTAAAGATCAGTCCCTCCATAAGTAAAGAACAGTCCCTCCATAAGTAAAGAACAGTCTCTTCATAAGTAAAGAACAGTCCCTCCATAAGTAAAGAACAGTCTCTTCATAAGTAAAGAACAGTCCCTTCATTAGTAAAGATCAGTCCCTCCATAAGTAAAGATCAGTCCCTCCATAAGTAAAGAACAGTCCCTCCATAAGTAAAGATCAGTCCCTCCATAAGTAAAGAACAGTCCCTCCATAAGTAAAGAACAGTCTCTTCATAAGTAAAGAACAGTCCTCCATAAGTAAGAACAGTCCCTAAGTAAAGATCAGTCCCTTCATAAGTAAAGAACAGTCCCTTCATTAGTAAAGAACAGTCCCTCCATAAGTAAAGAACAGTCCCTCCATAAGTAAAGATCAGTCCCTTCATAAGTAAAGATCAGTCCCTCCATAAGTAAAGAACAGTCCCTCCATAAGTAAAGAACAGTCTCTTCATAAGTAAAGAACAGTCCCTCCATAAGTAAAGAACAGTCCCTCCATAAGTAAAGATCAGTCTCCTAAGTAAAGATCAGTCCCTCCATAAGTAAAGAACAGTCCCTCCATAAGTAAAGATCAGTCCCTCCATAAGTAAAGAACAGTCCCTCCATAAGTAAAGTCTCTTAATAAGAAAGTCCCTCCAAGTAAAGAACAGTCCCTCCATAAGTAAAGATCAGTCCCTTCATAAGTAAAGATCAGTCCCTCCATAAGTAAAGAACAGTCCCTCCATAAGTAAAGAACAGTCTCTTCATAAGTAAAGAACAGTCCCTCCATAAGTAAAGAACAGTCCCTCCATAAGTAAAGATCAGTCCCTTCATAAGTAAAGAACAGTCCCTCCATAAGTAAAGAACAGTCTCTTCATAAGTAAAGATCAGTCCTCCATAAGTAAGAACAGTCTCTCATAAGTAAAGATCAGTCCCTCCATAAGTAAAGAACAGTCTCTTCATAAGTAAAGATCAGTCCCTTCATAAGTAAAGAACAGTCCCTCCATAAGTAAAGAACAGTCCCTTCATAAGTAAAGATCAGTCCCTCCATAAGTAAAGATCAGTCCCTCCATAAGTAAAGAACAGTCCCTCTATAAGTAAAGAACAGTCCCTCCATAAGTAAAGAACAGTCCCTCCATAAGTAAAGAACAGTCCCTAAAGTGCGGTGGTTTGTGGCTGTTACCTGACACAAAGAGAGAAATGTGAACGGCTCGTTTCTCCTCTGACACGTCACATACCTGTGTTCGGCTGGTTCGGCTGTTCAGGTACTTTTTTTCACAGATGGACAGTCAGTGAAGCCAAACAATATATGTTCAAAGGAAAAAGAAAAATGTGGTTCTATACAAGTAGAAATCAAGTTGCAAATATCTTCCCATAATCTGGTAGAGAAAGGGCTAGACCACAATAAATGAAAAACATCTTCAGAGTCTCCTTCAGAAAGAGCAACTGACACCTATATCTTTTTTGAATCGTTGTAAGAAACTTAAGATGGGTAAAATCTGTGAATTATTATAATAGATATTTCTTTTACTTTATTATTTATCATATATCTAGCAGGTAACTTCCAAATCTTTTTCCAGTCAAGGTTATTGACAGAGTCGTTCCAATAAGCTACCACATATGGAAACTGATACGACTTCTTTCTGAAATAATGAACGTATATGACGATTACTATTGCGTGTTGAAGAGAAACTAATTTGACTAATTTCATGTTTGGTTGGATCAGTGGATACTGTTGGACTCTGTCCTGCTGTACTTTTAAATAACATAATTACTCCAGCATTTATAACAATATTAAATTCACTAATAGAGATTACGATTCTGTGTTTTGACATTCTTGATATGTCATTAATGATTGAGTTAAACAATTGACGAACCAAAAGTACGTTGTGAGTAACCAATATGGGTAAAATAAGGATTTGTTTCTATATACGATGTCTTTATTGTTCCATATGTAGTGCCTATGCCCGGAAAAATTATAAATCAATGACCAAGAAAGAAGCATCTGTTTATAAAGTTGGATAGTTTGAAGGGGACTTTTTCCAACATATAATAAGAGGAAATTTAGACCTCCTAATTTAGAAAACAATAAATTTGGTAGGACGTTCCAAATTGAAGATGGGTTCTTGAAGAATTGCCTTAACCAATTTTTTGAATGTATTGTTTCAAGTGTAAAAATCTAAAAAATTAAGGTCACCTTTATCGTATGAGTTTAGAATTACTGATTTTTTTAATGAAGTGACTTTTGTTCCTCCATATAAAGTTAATGAATAATAGATATTCAATATCTTTTGAGACCTTTTTGTTAACATCAAGAGATAAAGCAGTGTATGTGAGGCGGGCTATTCCTTCAGCTTTGGTTAGTAGAATTCTACCTCTCAATGACAAATCCTTCTGCAGCCACTGGTTCAATTTTTTCTGTGTTTTGTCAATAATTAAATCAAAATTCAAATTGCATCTGGCCTCTCCATCTGTAGTGCTAATGATTCCCTAGTAAGTATAAAAGAGTCTTTTACAGGTATATTACAGATAGAAATAATGTCACAAATAGAAGGGATGTCACAATATTTAAGAGCAAGCAATTCACATTTTTTTATGTTCAAGCAAAGTCCAGATGCAGCAGAGAAAGTATTTATCAAATCAAGAGATAAACGTATCTGAGAGAGATCTTTTAAAAATAATGTTGTATCATCAGTCAGTTGGTTGATGATAACTTCGTTGCCCGCTATTGAGATACCTTTTAGTGGACTAAGCTTTACAGAGTCAGTGAATAGCTGAATGCAGAGCAAAAAAGATAAGGCAATACTGGACATTCCTGCCTGACCCTGCGTCTAAGGAAGAAACAAGGAGAAGTACCAGCATGCAATTTGTTTTGATAGCACTGTTAAAATATGAACCAAAACCAAACTTTTGTAAGACACGAAATATGAATTTATGTTCAACTGTTTCGAAAGCCTTCTAACAATCTAAAAAAGAATTACACTTTCATTAGAGCACAAATCTGAAGAATCAATTAAGTCAAGTACTAATCTGACATTGTTGGAAATATGTCTATTTCTCATGAAGCTGGATTGAGTCTCGTCAATTACGTAATCCAAAACAGTTTCTATTCTTTAGCAAATATCAGTGCAAATATTTTGTGATCAGTATTAAGGGCAGATTGTGCACCTGTTGTCAATGAGGAGTAAATCTTTCTTTGGTTTTGGTATTAGTTTATGAGGCCTTGAGTTAAGGTGGGAGGAAGGGATTCATTGCCTGTACATTCTAAGAAAAGACCAAGGAGGAAAGGTGCAAGCTGTTTGGAGAATGCTTTGTAGAATTCAGAAGTACTACCGTCTGTGCCTGGAGACTTATTAGGCTTGAGGTGTTCAATAGCAAATTCAACTTCCTGCAGTGTCAGTGTTTGTCACATAAGTCTTTTCAAATCAGTGTCAATTAACTTTGTTTCTGTAAGAGACCCCAAAAATTGACAGGTAGATTCTTCACTTTATTTTGATTCATATAATTTGGTTTAAAAATCTGAACAATATATAGCTATTTTCCGAGGGTCATTGTCAATGTCAATTTTATTTAATAGCATAATTCATTACAAGTAAACTCAAAGTGCTTTACATTAAAAAAACAAAATATCACACAACATTAAAATCCAGTAAAACATCAACACAAGAAGCCCCTGCCCTGTCACACAGCCGCACATGTAAGAAGTGCAGCCATATGATTATGATTAGTCTGCAGGGAGCTATTAATGATATTTTCAACGCTATTTATAAGACAATGAGAGACAGATTTGAAGAGTTTGGTGGGGATGGAATCAACAGAGCAGGTGCTAGATTTCAGGTGATACTGCAACATCTAAAACATCTGTTATTGCAACATCAAGACCTTGTGAAAAGACAACATAACTGCAAGACTGTGCAATATATTTTTGCTGGGTCATGTGCAAAAAAAATCAGATTGACCATCCAGATACCATCTAAGCACTGAAACTGTTCTTGTATGTTCTTATGTCTTGTCTTGAATGCTGTTATAATTCAAATGTTAATGTTGTTTGTATTCTAAATTGTGAGCCGCAGCCGCCTTGTTCTTCTTCTTCTTTGGTTACTGCCAAATTTCCTCTCTGAGGACAATAAAGTTATTGTGATTCTGATGATCAAGTGTATGACCTTTAGTATGAGCAGAGCCAGTGACATGTTGTCTAAAATCAAATGACTCTGATAAAGTGATTAATTGTTTTGCTTCTGAGTTGCTACTGTTATCAGTGTGAATATTGAAGTCACCTGAAACAATAATGCAGTCAAAAGCAATAGTGACTGTAATTCACCAAATCCTTCTAAAAAACCCTGTTTCAGTTTAGGAGGATGGTAGACAGTGGCAACAAGTGCAACACGACATACTGATTGAATAATTAGCACTAAGTATTCAAAACTCGGGAAATTTCCAGATTTCCAGAAGGATTGCCCTGGGCAAGTAAAACTCAAGGTCGGCATGTAAACTAAAACCTCACTTGCCCGATCGGCAAGTTGATAAAAATAGTAAAAGTTAATAACTAATTGATAAAATAAATGTATTTTAAAACGCGCTCCTTAAGCTCTGATGCAGCGGTCTCTCTGCCTGAAGTCACAGGCACACGCTGTGTAACAATGTCCTGCACACAGCGCCCCACTGATATTATTTGCGCGACGGACGCTTCATACAATAACATAACAATATACTATTTATGGTGTTATGTCATCGTGTCATTTCTGTCTCTACATGGTCACGCGTGAACAGTTCTCCTCTGCTTTCTGTATTGTGCACGGCGGAGTTCCGCCACACACACAGGTGAGCACGCTAGAGCGGCTCGGCCCGCATTTTCCTGACCAAACCTGACTCGAGCCCGGTGCAGTTTGTCAGCTGACAAAGTTATTGTTATGGACAGTGTGTAAATAACAACAGACTGCTGTTATGCGCAGACAAACACGCTGCTCGCACAGCAGCGCAGCACGGCACTCATGCTGAGCTTGTGTTGTGTTGCGTTCGGCGTTGTCACGTAAATAACTTCCAGCACTTAAATAGGTCATAGCACAAAACAGCAGCATGTCAAGTGACTTTTTACTTTTATTATGTTCAATACAATTGTATGTTCCTAAATCTTGAGACACCTCATATGTAAGCTAGACAGACATTTCACCTGCTCATTACTGTGCACACATGTACTGTATGTACTTAGTCTTAAAGAGCCCTTCTGGTGCCAGTATACATAGAAACATCCCAGCAGGCTGTGCTTTGCAAGCATACAAAAAAGTTTCACACATGTGAAAATTATTTTTCATGTGTGCTTCACCTCCTCTGCTATAACTCCATCCTAGGGGAAACACTGCTGTGTGCGTTTTGTGCAACAGGTGGATGTGATAGTCTACTGGTAGAGTAGAGAGAGAGCTAAGTAGCGTTGGAGTAGAGTAGAGCAGGGCAGAGAGATGGAGGCAAAATATATTAAACCCGGTGTTAATACAGCAGAACTGAAGAGAGGGGGGAAAATAAATAGAGGTGGGCATGGCTCAAGTAGGGCACAAAATTATAGAGAGAGAACGACTGACAGATTGCTGCTGCCCTGACACTGTCATTTTTGTGTATGAATTAAGCTACATGACATATGACATGACATGACATACATGACATATATTGTTTTAATTAATAAATACAGTGTGAATAAAGATTACATAACATAAAAAGAACTGTCAAAAAAAAATTAAAAAAAATAACAGTCTTTGTTATTTGATAGCCACTTAAACAATTTTTATAGGGCAAGTAAAAACTGACTTTGGGCAAGTAGATCTCTGACCAACTTGCCCGACCCTGCTAGAGATCTAACATTAAGCAGTGCAAGTTTAAGCGTGCTGGGAGAGATTTGGCAGGTTCAGATAGAGCAGGTTTGACATGTGCAAGACAGCTAGATCTCTGAGATTTTCTCATTGGCTTGTTGTTGGACTTTGGTCTATTGTTAATGACTATTGCAATATGAGATGTAGGTGCGAGATTTACAGTATGTCAAAGGATGACGGCTTTGCAGGAGAGCAGTGTGAGTTCAGTGATCCAGTGTTGTTTGGATGGAGGCGGTCATGTTTAAAGAGTTCAGCCCTGTTATAGAAGGTGGTGAAATTGTCCACACAGGGGACGCCTCTGTTGCAGCAGTATCCCTTAAGTCAGATGTGTAGTTGAGTCGGCTGAACTTTATCCCCAAAGGGGGTGATGGCAGAAGGCCTGAAATGAAATTTCAAATGAAATTTGTTGGTGTTCAAAACACTGTCAATGGGAGACAAAATCCACTTTAAGTTTCTCAGACATCTGCTGCTTCAGGTCATTTGAGCCCACGTGCACCACGACCGTGGAGACAGACGGGCGCCGACGTAGCTGCTTTAAGACAGAGGTGTTAATATCCTTAACGAGGGCACATGGGTGGCAAGAGGTGCGGCACCCACTGATGTGGACATGACGGACCATGGACGACCCACTAACAAGTACTGGTTCGGCGGAGTCGTTGTCCTCAGCAGGCGGAGGTCCAGAGCGCCGCTCGGCTGCAAGGTGATCACCGATGGAGGAGCGAGGTGGAGGTCCGGAGTGTTGCTCGGCCACCGAGCTGGAAGCCGCAGCATCTGCATAAGTCTTCAAATGGTCATGGCCAGGCATGGCAGGTGGAGGAGAGGCAGCAGAGGAAGCCGCACTAGGTGCAGCCAGCGAGGAGGTCAGGCCAGATGGTGTCAGGGTCATCTCTAATGTCTCCATCAATATTTAGTTTTTGTATTGCGTTATTTTTAGCATGAAATTTTTCAAGTCGAAAATAATAAGCAGTATTCTGCTCCCCTTCCTCCAACCATCTTGTCCTACTTCTCACAAAGGCCCCATCAGCCTTCAATCTATAAATGTCATCCAATTTGATTTGCAGACAGATTAAATGTTGTAATTCACTTTTTGTTAAATTTCCAGGTAATTTTTGTATTATTGATTTTATTTGTGAAATTAGATTTTCTTCTTCAGCTTTTTTTAGCCTTGATAATCGAACCTCCATATGCTCTCAAAAATTTTGATAATGTGAATTTTAAAAGTTACAAATTACTACAAAATCTATTGTCTAATAAAGATTTATGCCAAAAGCGTTCAATTAACAATTGGACCGTTTTAGTCACAGCATCATGTTTTGAATAGAGCTGCTCAGTTTCCAGTATGAACCTCTGTGGTTTATGAGTGTGATTTGTGATTTAGAGAGATTTGTATTGAAGTTGTTCTGTGATCTGTTAAAGGAGTGGTGAGAATTTTGATATTGATGACACTGCTATCAAAACAATTGGAAACCAACCAAAAGTCTATGTGTGATAAACTAGTATGTGCTTTATTGCTCCAAGTAGAAGAAGAAGATTTTTATCTCTCCATATACCAGTTATGTTGAATTTATGCATAAATTGTATCAAATTAGAGGCCATAGAATAATTGGCTCGTAGAGGCCACGTATCCTGAAGACCATCCAGAGCGATATTAAACTCTCCTCCCATCACTATCATTGCATTTGGATATTTAGAAAGACAATGGAAAAAGCAAGATTCTAAAACATCGTTTTCACACTTTTGAGTTGTACCCACACAAATTAACTAGCAAGATTACACTATCATTGATATTAATGATGAAGATACAGAGTGACCTTTAGGATCACCTTCAGAATGTAAAACGTCCCCATTGAAGGAGTTCTTCAAAACAGCAGCACCTGCTGCTCGTTCTGAGCCACGCCATGACCAAATGTCACTGCCCCCACATTCTTAACTGAATGTGTCTCTTGAAATAAAAGAAAAGTCAGTTTTTTGCTGCTTTGCAAACAAAAACAAAGCTTTTCGTTTGATATTCTGCCTCAACCCCCGACATTAACAGAAAAGACAGAGAAGACAACGTAACAAGAACAAGCCGTATATAAAGTAGAAAATCTCAAGTATCAGAAGAACATAGAGAACAACCTCCATCAATAGAGAACAATAATACTATGTGATAAACTGTCCGACTTGAGCGCAGCGTGTTGTCGCCGCCTCCTGCTGCAGCCTGATGACTCCGTGTTTACCGCCGTGTTTTTCAATTCACCTCCATTTTGATCTGTTTACTTTCATAACTTCCCTCCGACACACTTGAGCACAACAAACACATTCACTGAAGGTTTAATGAACCAACCTGCTCCGCTGTAAACAGCGTCCAGTAGTTTGCGTTGTCGCTCGTTCTCCTCTTTTGAGCGACAAAGTTGCTCCTCGTACTCTGCTATCGTTCTTTCAAACAGCCCAAATATCTCTTCAGCAGCTGCAGTTAGTCGCTGCTTCACCAACGCTCTCAGCATTTGGACTTTACACATCTTCACACTTTAAAAACACAACAAAGACACTCTGCTAACAGACGTTTCTGCTCGACGCCATCTTGTTCAAACACTGTCAAGTTAGCCACAGGAAACAATAGAGCTTCCGGGGCAGCGCAGCTGCTCTCCTTCAAAATAAATGTCCAGATCATACGTTTATTCAGAGAAACACGCCGGAAGTAAGTGTCAAATTTGTGTATCAAATATGATAATGAAGATTTTTTTTTTTATTATTATTATTTTTTTTTACTGTACTTTTAAAATCATTAAACATTAATGTTTTGACTTTTGTTTGTTTTCTAATCTCATACACTTTATTATAATATTATATTAATATATAATTAGGGACTGTTGTTTACTTATCAGAGGAGGGAATGGCTTTTAAATATTTTTCCTTATACCTCACATTTACTTTTTTAATTCTCAGTTCATCAGGGTAAAATTCGCACTTTCCACCTGACAATATTTTGGTATTATTTACATTTGTTTTGGGGTTTTTTTGCAACAAAACAAAAAACAAACCAAAAAAAACCAACAACCTCAAATTAAACAAGAAGAATAAACTGCCAAACATTATTAAAGAAAAAAGCAATCTTTTTTTAACCTGCAAAATATTTTTCAAGAAAAAAAATCGAACACAAATTTTCAAAGAAAAAAATCGCCAAACATGTTTAAAGAAAAAAAAGCCAAAAACTATTTAAGATAAAAGTAAAATCAGCAAAATAAAAAAATAAAAAAAGAAATTAACAAATTAACTTCTTCTTCTTCTTTGGTTACTGTCATCTACTGGACTGGTCTCCAGTAGTTATTAATTGTACATGTATTTGTCCTAATCTGTGTTTGTGAATTAAATTATGAATTGAATTGAACAATATTCTTATTTATCCGCATCAGTCTACTTCTGGCTTTTTATCATTATTATATTATAACTTTTATTGTCATTTTTATTATTTATATTTGTATTATTATTATATGTATTTATTTTTAAATTTGGTTTTATCTATTCATTATTTTTTATTTATTTAGAAATGCATAAATTAATTTCCTAATGTTTTCTGGACATACTCAGACAAAGTGACGTCAGATCAGCGAGTGGCGTTAGTGCGCCAATAAAAATCAAACGAAGAAGAAGTGCTTCCGATTAGCATGCTAAACCAACATAACTTTGTTGTAACTAACAGATATTTTAATGTAAAATATTGTTAATATATTTGTTTAGTGGCAAGATAACAGCTACTAAATTATTTAACCAAAAAAAAAAAGGAGCCGAAATGGTGTCCGAACAATTACCCGGAAGTCGTTGGCACGACCCCAAAACACTTCCGTCCCCGGAACTTATTGTTTGTTGTTGGCGTGTGGTAACTTAGCACGGCGCAGTAAAACTTTAGTTATCTGATGAAATAGTAACGTCAGAAACTGCTGGATTCGTTTTTTAAAAGCGGAAACAAAGCTTAAAATAGCGGATTTATTTTCTTTTTCCTGCCGGAAACATGTTTACTGCTAATGTTGTCCGAGCTAAGCTAACGTTAGCCGCAGCTAGCTCCTGCTAACACATCTTTTTCTCCTCCTGGACATTAAGAACCTTGTTTTAAGTTTCTCAGAGGACTTGAGGACAATGGCGGTCAGGCGGAAGTTTGACCTCCGATTCAAAGAGACGGTTCTACAGTATGCAGAGGAAACTTCCGGAGAACAAGCTGCGAGGTTCTTCAACATCGACTCCAAGAGGATCCGGTACTGGAGGAAACAGAGGGCCGAGCTGCGGTCGGCTGATGAGGGGAGAGCACGGCTGAGCGGAGATGGGAGGAAAAAGCTGAGCGTGGAGCTGGAGAGACGGCTCTCAGAGTGGATTCACGCCATGCGAGACAGACATCAGGCGGTATCGGCGGACATGATCAAGAACAAAGCGTTAGAGATCTACCCAACGGTGAGTGACGGAGGCAGCAGGTTTGTGGCAAGCACGGGCTGGCTACAAAAATTCCTAAAGCGCTACAAAATGTCACTTCGACACCGCAGCGCTGTGACCCAGAAAGACCCGAACCTGCTCACTGAGAAACTCGTTTGGTTTGTGGACTATGTCGGGAAGACGGTGAGCGCTAAGAGGATTTTAGAGAAGGACATCATCACAATGGACGAGACCGTTGCTTGGTTTGACGCATCGTCTGTGACACAAGGAGCACAGGGACAAGAGAGGAGCCAGCTCACCGTCGTCCTCGCCGCCAAGGCGGACGGCACTAAATTGAAGCCTTTTATTGTCTTCAGAGGGACAGACGGCGATGAGGAGGTGATGCAGCGGCAGATCTCTGGCGCTGTGATCAACACGTCAGCAAACGGCTGGATCAATGACGCTCTTGTGTTGGACTGGCTGGAGACTGTGGTGGGGAAATCCAATGCTACACCGCGCCTCCTGGTGTGGGACTCCCAACGGTCCCACGTTAGCGTCACCACCAAACTGAAACATGACTTCAACATCACGCCAGCAGTGATCCCAAGAGGCTGCACCGAATACGTCCAAGCCCACAACGTGATGTGGAACCAGCCCTTGAAGCAGAGTCTGCACGACGCCTACGATCGCTGGATGGCCGGGGACTACCAGAAGGAGTACACGGCCGGGGGGGACCTAAAACCTCCCACCCGCCGCCTGCTGGTAGACTGGGTGGTTGCAGCATGGGACAAACTGGACACAGACATGATAAGACAGTCTTTCAAAGTTTGTGGATTGTCTGTGAAAAGTGACGGCAGCGAGGATGATCTCATCGCCTGTTTCAAGGAGGGACAGCCCTGTGCCGCCGGACGGGACATGCTCACTCAGGCCCGACAGAGGAGCTGGGAGAACTGGAGCCCAGTGGCTGAAGAGGAGGAGGATGGAGTCAAAGATTTTTATTTTGAAGAGGAGGATGAAGAGGAACTTGTTTTTGAGGAAGAGGAGGAAGATGGTGACCACCCCTCCTTACACTGCTTCACTCATCAGGGTAAACTGAAGATTGTTCTGTGAAGTGTTGTAAAGTTTAGTTGATTCAAAACACACATTAAACACATTAAACACACATTAAACGCACATTAAACTCATTAAGCGCACATTAAACGCACATTAAATGCACATTAAACTCATTAAACACATTAAACGCACATTAAACACATTAAACACTCATTAAACGCACATTAAACGCATTAAACACACATTAAATGCACATTAAACACACATTAAATGCACATTAACCTGTTGCACTCCACCCCCATTTTGTAGCAAAAATGCCTAAAATGACATAATGAAATTAAAATGACTGTAGCTTCTGAGCCGCTCTGACTACATGCATGCATGAGGTCTTGCCAGAAAGAAAACTCTCTGAAGTTTCTTGTGAAAGTGTCAGAAACACTCTAGGTGATACAGAGACAGAGTAACGGGCCTCTGAAGTCAGTAACAAGTTGAAGATTTTGCCTAAAATAAAATGAAAAATGATTTTCAGGATGAATAACTGTCTGTGGCTTCATCTGAGCAGGTAAATGACACTATCAATGAACACTTGTTTCAAATTTGAAGAAGGCTGCTCAAAGTATGACCATTCTACAGTGTTTTTACCATGAAAAGATCCAGGCGGAGCTCCAAATGACAAGTCACTCACTCTGCTTCAAAACAGCACTATCAGTGATCAAACAACACTCAGCCAGCTTCAGACTTTGTACCTTATTGAAATCAGGTGTGATTATGATAGCTGATGTTGTTTATGACAGAAACACCATCAAATATCACCAAATAAAGCCATATGAAACGTGAAGGTTGTGATCCTACTTTCTAGACGGTATATCTCAGCCAAAAAAAGTGGCAGGAGTGAGACTCTGACCTTTTATAAACCAGCTATGAGTCCATTCACCACAATGCAAGAGGTCGCGAGTAATCCTTGAACTTTTCCCCTCGAAAAACGGCATGACATGACTTGTCACCACTCATTGCGATTTTGGACTTAGTGTATTTAGGCTGCTCTGATGCGAAAACCATAAGGAATAAAAGAAAAACGATGGCGGATTCAGAAAGCCGAGAGCTTCCTGTTTTCGGTGATACCAAGCATCACATGATTTGATGATGTAGTGCGCCTGTGAGATCCCATTTAACAGAGGAGGAAGGAATGTTCCTGATGAGCCAGGTGTGCTGTTCTGCTGATTTGAGCACATTCCAAATGTCTTGTTGACCAATCAGATCGCGTGGTCGCAATTACTTGTAGTATATTCTACATTAACAACTGTCTGTGTTTCAGCTTTACCTTCAGATGTCAAGAATGTGATCACCGTTAAAGAGGAACAGCAGGAGTGGAGCTCCAGTGTGGACCAGGAGGACCCAGAGCCCCCACACGTTAAAGAGGAAGAGGAGGAACTGTGGAGCAGTCAGGAGGGAGAGCAGCTTCAAGGGCTGGAGGAGGCTGATATCACCAAGTTCACATTCACTCCTGTCCCTGTGAAGAGTGAAGATGATGAAGAGAAACCTCAGGCTGAGGGACACCACTGTGGGGGACCAGGACCAGGACCAGGACCAGGACCAGTGCCCAGAGGCGGAGTACGACCAGTGCCCAGAGACTCTGATCCAGATTTAAAACCAGACACTGAGGACAAGACGCCTGACAGTTCTTTAGTTGCTGAGATCGAAGTCAGTCTTGATGGCTGGGACGATACTAACTCTGAGACTTCAGAGTTTTCTGAACCAGAGATTGATGACGGTGATGACTGGAAACCTCAGTCATGTTTAAACTCTCTGAAACATAAGGGACTTCCTGTCAGGAATGGAGAAAAACAGTTTAGCTGTTCCGAGTGTGGGAGAAGATTTTCTCAAAAGAAACATCAGACCCAACACATGCAGGTCCACATACGGAAGAAACTATTGACCTGCAGTGTTTGTGAGCAAAAGTTCACTCAGCTTTGGCAGGTCAAAAGACATAAATGTGCTGGTCGTCAGTCCTCAGAGCTTTATCAGAGTCCAACTGAGGAGAGCAGAGAGGCGGAGCAGATGGAGACAGAAGCTGATGGAGAGGACTGTGGAGGACCAGAACCAGCCAGGAACTCAGATCCAGATCCAGATTCACCATCAGATACTGATGACAAGACTGAAGACTCCTCTGAAGCTGAGACTGATGACAGTGACGATGACTGGAAGGAGACCAGTGATTCACTGACGGAGGAGTACGTAATGTCTATATTGTTATTTTAGTATCTTAAAGGGATAGTGCACCCAAAAATGTAAATTCAGCCATTCTCTACTCACCCATATGTTGAGGGAGGCTCAGGTGAAGTTTTAGAGTCCTCACATCACTTGCAGAGATCCAAGGGGAGAGGAGGTAGCAACACAACTCCACCTAATGGAGGCTGACGGCGCCCCAGATTCAAACGTCCAAAAACACATAATTGAAACCACAAAATATCTCCATACTGCTCGTCCGTAGTGATCCAAATGTCCTGAAGCGCCGGAATGTGAGGACTCTAAAACTACATACATATATATATATATATATATATATATATGTCTATGACTATTAGAATAGAATAGAACAGAATATACTTATTGTCCTCTAGGGGAAATTTGTCATGGACTCAAGTGCATAGTAGTAGTAGCTGCCTTGCAGACAATAAATATACATAGAACACATTTAACAGCTAGAGACGTACACGTACATGCACACTCATATTATTATGTGTTTCAGTCTTGACCTTTTTTTCCTCTGTCTTTTTTCACAGTGAAGATGAAGATTACGATGATGAAGACGATGACTTCACAACAGGGTCATCAACAACATCACAACATCCAATGAAGCGCCGTCGAGATGGGTCCGCCGCCTCTAGAGCAAGAGAAGAGGAGGAGGAGGGGGAAGAAGCTCGGTGGCATAACAAAGAGGAGAAAGATAAAAGACCCGACCCACTCAGGTTCATATCCGTCAGGGACCCTGGCCCCACCCTCGACCCCACCGCTTCATGGTCTCCACTTTCACTCTTCCAGCTGTTTTTTAGTGACTCTGTCGTCCGCACCATCATTGAAAACACAAACGCAAATGCTGCCAAGAGACTGAAATCTGGGTTGAAGTTTGTTTGGAAACCTCTGACGGTGAGCGACTTCTACATCTTCCTGTCCATCATCATCTTCTCAGGACTTGTTAAAGTACACGTCAGAGGGGACTACTGGAGAAAGGAATGGCCATTCAACTTCAGATTCCCTGGCGAAACCATGAGACGGGATCGCTTTGAATCCATCTTATGGTCCCTGCACTTGAGCAACCCAGCAGAGGACGAAGAGAACGACCGCAAGAAAAACACAGCAGAATATGACAGACTGTTCAAGATCAAGCCGCTGTACACCGACGTAGTGAACGCCTGCAAAGTGCAGTTCCAGCCTTACCAGAATATTTCCATAGATGAACGGATGGTGGCGTCCAGGGCTCGCACAGGTATGACACGGTACATGAAGGACAAGCCCACAAAGTGGGGGTACAAAATATTTGTGCTTGTGGACTCCTTAACGGCCTACACTTGGAATTTCTTTGTCTATGAGGGAAGGAGTGTGCATGGTCCAGGCCAGGGTTTGAACTACACTTCAGTCATGGACCTTATGGCGTTCCCTCTCCTCGGTCGGGGCTACACACTATTCGTCGACAGTTTCTATTCCAGCACCGCCCTCTTTAAGGAACTGTCCAGACAAGACATCGGCGCATGTGGGACAATCCGAAAAAAACAGATTGGCTTTCCAAAGACCACCCAGAATGACTTACCAAAGAACGCTGAAAGGGGAGATATGCGATGGATACGCCAAAACGACCTCCTGTTTGTAAAATGGATGGACACACGTGAAGTGACCATTTGTTCAACTGTACACGAAGCCTTCAGCGGACAGACAGTGCAGAGGAAAGACAAAGAGGCCGGCGTGTGGCAAACCAAGAACATAACCATTCCCGATCCTATTGTGGAGTACAACCACAACAGAGGTGGCGTGGATCTGTCCGATGCTTTGATCGGCTGCTACAGCGTGCACCACAAAACCATGAAATGGTACAAGAGGTTCTTTTACCATTTTATGGACATCGCTGTGGTCAACAGCTTCCTGCTCCACAAAGAACTACACAAAAAGAAGAATGATCCCGTCGTGAAGAAGCCACTCTCCCAGAAGCGCTTTAGGGAGAAGCTCGCTGCAGAAATGCTGTGGTATGCTAAAGCCTCAGCACCACCAACGTCAACTCCAACGGCCTGCATGCCTGCATACTTTGGAGACAATGGTACAGAATCCAGGAAGTACTGCAAGAGATGCCAGGACGCTGGTATCAAAAGGATGAAAACACCAGTGTACTGCATGAAGTGCCAGGTCCCGCTCTGCTTTAATGCCAGAAGGAACTGCTTCAAAGACTGGCACAACAAATAAGCCCCTTTGTTTCATTAATTAGCCATGGATGGAGGAGAGGAGCCACTTTTCCCCCTAAAACCCCACTCATGGACCCAAATTTGTTTTTGGATCATCTGAGATGGGTCTTGAATTTGGGTGCATTTGGGAATATGGATATTCTGCCTCAACATTCCTTGACTGAAACCTCTATAACTTTCCTCTGCTCTACTTAAACAGTATCAGTCTTGGCACCAGTAATGTTCAGATGTTGCGATATGGTATGTGCAAGGTTATAGGCTGCAACTACATAATTCCAACAGGATACCATAAAATTTAATTTAAAAGCCTAGTCCCAATTAAATGTCCAGTCCCTTTTACGAGCCCAGTGTGGCCTCTGGATTAGAGAGCTGTACCAGGATGGACAACACCGCAGCATGTGTAACTGATCAGATGCAGGAAACCAAGTGTTAGCCTGGCCAGGCCTCTGTTTGAGACAATTAAAGGCCTGCCTCAAACAGAGGCCTGCCTGGTTGCTAAGCAGTTTATTTCATTGAAATTCTTTGGATGTATAAAACCAGATTGTTGACTACCCACTTGAGCTAATGTTAGTTAGCTGCTAAGATGAGCCTACTAATTGAAATTTTATGGTATTCACACTGAAAAGTAACAGTTCTGTTTGGCAGAAATGAAATCTTTCATTTATGCTGTGCATCATTACCATGTACTCTGACACATCTGCAGAAATCCCACAAATGTACCTTTATCATGATACCAAAATTATTCATATCGACCAGGGGTCGGCAACCATTACTATCAAAACTGTTTACGATTTTTGACCAGAAATACTAAATAAATCCACAAAACGTATTTGAGCCTCATAATAATGTAAACATAGCCAAGCCTTCCTCGGCGAGTGGCTGAGGAAGGGGGCAGAGTGAAGATTGTCCCTCGCTGCGGGGAGAGGAGAGAGGGCTTTTTATTGTGCTGATGGTGTTTTGGAAACCCCCCCTAACTGTGTCACACGGGCAGAAGGGAAGGCGGCCGGAGCACAGCTGGTCCCCTTCTCCACACTGACTTATTTTATCCCTCTCTGGGAGCCTGGGCTCACTGCGCAGCAGCCCACCGCATCCATCCACCCCTCCCTCATATACCCCCGACACTCGGCTCTCTGTCACGGCGCAGCGGCCTTCCACATCCCTCCCTCGCCGCCCCGCACATAGTGTAGCGACCCTGCAGTGAATGTTCTGTTGTACTGTCAATGTTCTGTGAGTTAATGGCATGTTTTGGACTGAATGAGTAGGGGCAGGGGGCCGGGTGCGAGTGGGACAGGAGTGAGGGCTGTGTGAGCGTGCGTGCTTGTGTGTGTGCGAGCTGGAGGAGAGAGCAGGACTACATGTTTTGTGAGATAACGTTACGGCTAACTTCTTGTCTCGTTGTTTTTTTTGACGTGGTTACAGCCAACAGTAACCTGTACTGTGAAGCAATAAACGGTGGGTTGCCGAATAACCGCGTCATCATTCTACACGTCCAGGCAGATGCTACAATATACTCCCGAGCCTCGGCGCCTCTCCTTTACCAACTAACCTAAATACAATGAACACACTACTAACTGTAAACCTACACTAAAATACACTATGCTAACAATGCAATTCAACAAATTACTAGCTGTTCTCTCTGCTCTGATCCAACCTACTCGCTATGAGTTTGATAACTGCAGACAGAATTGTTTTATGGTAAGGGGAGGAGTAAAGGGAGGAGGGCTGAAAACAGTGGTTTTAGGGTTTAGTTACTCTTTAAGAATTTCTTGAGGCCAGCAACACTGACAAATAAAAACTAATATGTTAAAAAAAAAACTGTTATTCATTTCCATATAATACCTTTGTCAAAGCTACAGAGAGACACTGGAGAGGGGCTAAAGAGCCGCATGTGGCTCCGGAGACACAGGTTGCCTTCCCTTGATATAGACCATGTAGTTAGAGAATATACTCTTCATTTTAGGCATATCATTTTTGAGCCCCTGAGCTGGGGGCTTTAGGGATTACAGACTCTTCTGAACCTGAGACTGTTCAGTGTCATGTATCTTTGCAAAGAAACATGATGTGTCATGAAGAAGAAAAGTCTAAATACATTTTTGATACAGTTTCAAGTTAATGAAACACAAGTTGTTCAATGCTGCTGATATTTTCAGCATTCAAATATTTCCACTACAAACAGAAAACGGTGTAACGTAAAAAGCATCATCAGGTTTGAGTCCTAAGACAAATCTTCAAACACTAGAATGAAACTTATCTTTGTTACTCCAGGTGTTTCAATTTTTTTATTTTTTAGTCTTATGTTGGATGAGTTCGATTTTTTGTCACTTTTATACCGTCTGAATGTGTTGAAACAACACTGCAACTTTATGATGTTACTTTAACTCGGCTGATTACTGATACCTTTTAATACACTGAAAAAAGTTTCCCTCATGTCTGTACAGCGTTACTAAAGTTTTTTTGTTGCTAAAAGAATGTTTGATTATTCTTTATGAAAGGTGTCTGCATGTTCAACAATAATGATAAATGTTGCTGTACTGGAATCAAGAACATTTGAGTTTAGGCACCGGACTTAGAAAATGCAGCTCCAAGGAGGGTGGCATGGTGGTACAGCAAGAGGGTTGGTTCAAATCCAGGGCTTGACCGCCAACAGGATAAGCGCTTACTTAAATGAATGACTTTAAGGATCCAATTACAAATAAAAATAGCGTTTAGAGACGTTAATAATTTTTTTGTTGGGATGTTCTGATCCAATCTTCATGATCAGTTTCAGGACCGGTCAAGGCATTTTTAAGTGATCGGGGTAGGTTCTGCTGAGCTGTGTGTAGCTCGATCCAATCATTTGTTTTACTTTCACACAGGTGTTTTTACCGGTGATGGTTTCAAGTACAGCGCCGCAACCAGTGTAACTGTATTTCTGTGCCATCTGAGTTTGAATTTGAATTTCTAAAACTGAATTTTTTAGCATCAAAATCAGACTGAATTTTAAAAAACATCAATGATTTTTTTTTTTTTTTGCCTCTGATGCCTCGATACCTGTTTCAGTTCATCCAACGTCCAGCCAATCTAGTCTTTAAGTGTGACGTAGCACCCTTTCAAAATACTATTTTCAGGTCCAAACGCTCTGTCAAATACTCAAACGACAATGGCGGAACCGGTGAACCTGTTTACAATGACTTCCTTCTTCAGCGAGATCAGTGTAGCTGTTCTGCCTGGTGGAATAATAAAGGATTGCGTCCAGGCATCACGGAAAAAGAGAGCTGAGGTTAGTTTGAGGTTAGCAGTAAGCTAGCTAGTTGATCTAAAGATGATATGCCAAAAACACCGTACAGGACTGCTAAAACTTTTGGAGCGTTAGTGAAGTTAGGCAAGTTGACATATGATGTGCCAGCCCCTGGCTATCAACAGTATTGTTGGGCTAATATCCTTTAGATGTGTTAGGGTGAGGGTTGAATTGTTTTCAATATAACGTCAGGTTCATGTTGAGGGACAGGCAGTAGCTGGTGCCCATTCAGCCAACACAAGTGCAACCATATGGCAGCTCTGCTGATTTGGGTAAAAAAAAATGTGTCCTGCACCGATGATGCCGAGGACGGGCGAAATATCAGCCAAGAGAGTGTCTGAGATGGCCCCAGCCACAACACAAGGTAAGTAATTAATATGCAAATGATGCTGTCTGATGTTGTTGCTTGTTTTGAAGTATTTACTTAACATCATGTGGTTTAGAGCTATTGTATTATGTGAAGATGAACCAAATGGTGCTAACATACACTCATGGTGTATCATGTCATTTCAGCTGGAATCAAAGGATCTGTCACTCAGGAGGACAAGGAGTGGGTACAGGCAGTGGTCCAATTGTTAATTTTTAATGAGGGGGATGCAATGTAGCTTTGATTTTTTTGCATGCACACATCATCAGATATGACAGCACAGATGTGCAAAATTAATCAAGATAAAGAAAAAATGGCATGACCTGTACCTGCTGCCTTTAAAAACACAAATAATGCAGTAGTATTGCTATTGCAATACAAACAAAAAACATTTTAGAGCATAAATAACAGTAGTTCTGAAATAGTTGTGAACATTAATCTTGAGTCACTCTTATCCTGTAGACGTTTCCTTAGCCAGTTATAATTTCTCCTTACCTGTGATAACTGGTGCTGCTGTCAGGTCCCTGTCCCTCTTCTATCTATTGCAATAGTATAGATAATAAATGTGCAAAGCAGAATTCATAAATAGAATTAGGAATAGTAGTGGTGACATAGCTGTGGAAATTAACCTCAAAGTAACCTGGTCATTTCCACCTGAAGTGATTCTGTCCGTCTCTGTTCTCCAAGAATATTTATTAATCATCAGTACATCTACAATGTATAGGTAAAATAAGCCATACATGAGTTAAAGTTTAATGCTAAATCTCATACGTTGATTTGTGATGCCGCCACTGGCTGTGCCTTGTTCATCACACCAACTGAGTGAATGTAACGAGCGGCGGGCTGATGTGGGCCCTGTTATCACAAACAACACAGAAAAAATAATAAGGGTGGGGCGCCTGCTCCATCCACTAATCCACCGACGCCCCTGCAGTGCAAAGATTATGTTTTAAACAGCTGAATGTCACCTGACTTTATTAGGGTGACCATATTTGGTCAGACCTCCTCTGCATGGATTATACAACAAAATAATATCTCTCTATAGGCAAAGACACAAATTCAGATAGACTTATTCAACATGCTTTATTTTGCCTAAAATAATCTCTCTTCAACTCTCAACGGTTCAAACATGAAATAAAAACCTCTCAATGAAATGATGAAGAAACACTTCTGTATTAGAAAATCAACCTATAGCAAATTTGTCCTGTTAAGTGGTCCAAACTCGAATCTGGGCCACTGCAGGAGGCCCTGGTGATACTGGCTCTACCAGGTGAGCTACCCCATGTCACAGCAGGACTCAACGGGCCGAGTTTCCCAGACCAAACCCGACTGGGCCAGACTGCGGGTTCGGGCTGGAAAAAATAAATATATATATGTAACAAAAGGAAAAAAATACCAAGGCACTCATCTTGATTTTAGAAAAAGTATTAAAAAGCCTTTATTAAATTACATGGCTGAAGAGGTTAAAAGTGCTCCAACGCGTTTCGGCTGGGAGCCTTCGTCAGTGAGTGTGACCTGAATAGTAAAGAAGCAAACAATTAAAAGAAACCTGTGAGACTGGTACCAGGTGCTGGCACTCAGCTCATCAATGCACAAGAAAAAACAAACAAAGGTGGCTATATCTGAAGTTCAACAGGAGGGGGCCTCGCAGCCAAAACAAAAGAAAAAACAAAAAAACTTCAGGATGGAAAACAAAAATTATCATGACCAAATAGTCACCAAAGGGTCACAAGCATATACATCAGCACATCTATCATAAACACAAAGTTATCAAAGAGTTACAAGCCTATACACCAGCATCTCTAATTTCAACTATTCTTACAGAAAATGATGATATTCTAAATCTTCATTGAGTCCTGGATATTGTGTTGCTTTTAGCTTAAATATCCAAAAACTTTCCCGTTGGTTGAGTTGTTTTTGCCTATCACCTCCCCTTAAGGTGTAAGATATATGATCAATACCTACAGCCCTAAGGATGGAGGGATCACTGTTGTGTTTCTCTCTCAAGTGGCGAGCCATTGGGTAGTTATCATTTTCTGTTCTGATTGCATATTTATGTTCAGAAATTCTGTCTTGTAATCGTCGTTTGGTTCTGCCAACATAAAACACATCACACAGAGGGCATTCCAGTTTGTATATTACAAAAGTAGTTTTACAATTGATGAAATGTTTGACTTCATAGGTTTTGTTACTATGTATATCTTGAAAGTTTTTGCATTTGATCACAGTGGAACAGTGGTTACACTGACCACACTGGAAACTGCCTTGAGGTTTAACTGATAACCATGTAGATTTAGGAGGTGCTGGTAAATAGCTATGGACAAGTTTGTCACTCAGAATAGGTGAACGTTTAAAACTGAAAACAGGAGGTTCTGAAAAAATCTTTCTTAGAGAGACATCACATTGTAGTAGATTCCAGTTTTTCTTAAGTATATTTTTAATGTGGATATAATAATGTAGACATATATATGTGTATTATATAATACATATTATATAAGACATTCAATAAATCCGGGTAATGTGCAATGTGTTGGGTAATATCTATTACTGACTTTTACAAAAGCAAATGGCAAATAAAGAGTAAACACACTCGGGGGACTTCTGGCAAGATGGCGGACCAGGTGCATCATCGCTTCTGAGCTCTGTGTGCTTGTCCCAGTTTTACAATAACTTCACCTCCAGCTGCCTATATCTAACCCTTTCAAGCTTTGTATTGTTTTGACGTTTAACACTGTCAAAAAACTGAGCCATGAAACCAACTGCTTCAGCCTGCGAGGGTACTGCTGCTACTTGAAGGTTGGATGGTCAAGTTTACAGATATTTTGACATTGAAGGGACATTGACTACAGTTAAATGTTGGATGTTTCTTCACTCAGTTGGACTTCTTACTGTTTACTAGCAGTTGCTAGTTGTGGTTCACAGTGAATGTTGATTTTTCTTGTATTTCATTGAATGCTATGGGCTGAAGAGAAAATCAATATTTTTATTTTGTAAGGGTGAGAAAGCAAACTTTATTTTGTTACAGGAAACACTCAAAACCAGAGGATGAAAAATTCGGGATTAACCAATGGGGGGATAAAATTATTATTATTATTATTATTATAACTTTTGTGGAACCAGGGTTGTGCTTCTGTAGTTAGTAACAGTTTTGCACATCATTCTTAGTTTCTAAGCTCAGCAATTTATGTCTTCACTCTTCAAGTGTCCTCTCACCTTCCATGATTTTGGCAATGAACACACATAATTATACACAAGATTCTAAATCTGAAATCAGAGAGCTGCTACAAGTTTTACAGATCACCAGAAGGAAGCAACATAAAACCAGGTGATTTTGGCGAAAAACAGTTGTTTATTTACAGGGAGTCTAGATAATTATTACAAAAAAAAAAAAACAGGTGAGGCAGACTACAAGGACAAAATGGGCTTGTGGGTGCTGTTGAACTTAATAAAATAATAACAACCAAAAGAAGACTCTTACAATAAGAGCTACTAACATCCTAGCAGAAATACGACCTCACTGTCTACCTTATTGAGGGAAACCAAGAAATAGTAATCCTTGTTTTGGGAACTGGGTGGGTATTTGTTAGAATTATTAAGTCACTGCAGATCAAAAAAGTCTGGTATAGACCTCCTCCACATGAAAAGTGTTTTTAGAAAGTTTTCAGAACTAAACCCAGCCTCGTCTCCAGGTCGGAAGCAAGTACACCTCAACACTAGTTTCACAAAGTCAGCAGATTTAACATCTTACAGCTAGAAACAACTGAAGGTTCCACTCGCACCAAAAGTCAAGCTATCAGTGCGTCTTGGTCTCGAACTGCATCCTCTAGATTGAAGAGCTGGACCAGGTGCAGCTCCAAGGCTCCAGGATCCCCAGCTCATCAAACAGGAAGCAGGATAAGCAACACCTCAGCAGGTGTAATGGATGAGGCACAGGAAACCAAATGTCCTACTCAGCATACACGTGAAGACACTAACTTAAGGGTTAACTCTGGGTTTTCAGTTCTACGAAGCTGGTTCAGTTTTTAGTTGTAACTTCAGACGATGGGGTCACTGACCCTGATCAGATGACTGGAGAAAAAAAATATCCCAACATGGACAAAAGTCCAGGGTAACTGGTAGAAACTTAATATATATTTTTATATGTTAGAAGAATCTTTTACAACACTTGACACATACAGTAATAATGACGTAAGCTGCATTTTAACATTCTACCTCAGTGGCTGATTTTACTTCTCTGGTTGATCAGCACAGCTCAGAATAACGCGATACACTTGTGTGATGAGAACTGGAAATAGAAACACAAGAGAAACAAGACTTACTGTTAACTGTTAGTTTTGTATAACCCTGTCGACGCTGCCAAGTATGGCAACAAGTACGGCAAATTGTGGCAAAGGGTACTGATCACTGTTGAATATTTTGCAGTCTTGTAGTATTTAGACTTTAGCTGACAGGCAGGTAACTGTTTTTAAATGCAGTCAACCACACAGTCTCGCACTATTGCTCCCAAAATGCAGGTTGATCAATTGTCCACCGTGCAACTCAAATCTCCACAAACTGCTGCTGAGGAGCAAAAACAAGAGCTCCGCCTGCATTCTTTGACACGGAAAAACCTCCAAATTTAGAACAGGGAGACAGACTGGTGCACAAGGACATACAGGTATTTTTACCACACAATTAACAACCTAATGGTTTCATAAGTGCTGTATCGTAGACAACTGGACCTGCTGAGTTTCTTGAAGACATTCACACTCAGTCACACCTGGTCCCATCTGACCCTAACGACACACATGATGAGCAGGTGGGTCAATGACTCACATGTGACCTTAACAAGTCTGTAAAGGTTCACATCCACATGGAATTTAAAGCCGCGACTCCGCAACAGTCAGTTAGAGCTGAAGAAGCCTCTTGGATGAGAGGCGAAACATCTTTAAGAAACTCAAGCAGGTCCAGTTGCCTACGATACAGCACTTATGATAACCATGACCTGGATGACTGAGAATCTCCACCTTTATATGTTATCTAGTCTTTTATATGTCTGTCTCGTGTAAAGGGCCGTCCACACCAAGCAGGATAACTGTAACGTTAACTATAACGATAACAATGGCAGCATCCACACCAGTGAACGATATTGTTGTGTTGCTAGGTTACGCCAAACACACACTGCTCGGTGCGGTCGGCAGGGGAGCATGGTGATGGATAAAATGGATATTGATGACCTGTTATTGCTGTATGTTGCGAGACAGAAAAAGAAAACCAATTTGCTACTTGCTCCACTTGTCTGTCTGTCTGTCTGTCTGTCTGTCAGCTCCATCTGTCATGAGACAAACATGAATGAAGACGTGCAGTTTATTGTGTTTCACCGGCGACGAGCTGTCATTACGCGCGACAATTACGCACGGCTGCGCGCTCTTTATAACTCAATGTGTGAACTTGCATGATAAAGATTTGCCCCCCTCAGTAACTTCATCCTGGCTCCTGAATTTTATGAATGGAGGGGAAAAGAGGAGACGCATTCCCCTGCAAAATGTATTTTATTGCAGTTATTTACCCGGTATTTGCAAAACAAAATCACTGAAGTTAAGGTTCTGTCACAAAACTATATTGTTACTGATCTTTGCACATGTTTAAGTGGGTGTATGGAAATCCTGGAGCTTTCTTAGTGGGTATACGTGATGTGATGAACGTCTCGACCTGTCATTTCGGATGGATTTTGATTGGCTGTCAGTGTTTCTATCGTTCATCAAATCGCTCTGAAAGTGATCCAAACAATATCGTCCACCACTATCGTTGTCGTTATAGTTGTAGTGTGGACGCTGCCAAACACTTGAGTTTAGAACGATTTTTAAAACTGTATATTTATAGTTATAGTTCTTGGTGTGGACGGCCCTTTAGACTCTGGCCACAAACTAAGCAACAATATTGCTCCTGATTGGGTTCTCGTGTTCTTGCAAAACTCCCTCTAACTGGAAACTTCAATCACAATATGGGCAACAAAACAGTTTCCTTGCTGACTTCTGTCTCAGGTGCAGAGGAATCCCCTGTCTTGTCAACAGTATCTAGTTTTAAATGTGGATCTGGATCTGAGTTCCTGGCTGGTTGTGGTCCTCCCCAGTCCTCTCCATCAGCCTCTGTTTCCATTTGTTGTCTATGTTGCATTGAGCTGCCGGCTGGAACCTCAGCCCCTCTGTTCTCGTCCGGTTGACAAAGCAGTGACAACTGACGCCCGACACACTGATGGTTCCTCAGCTGATAAACCCAAGTGAACCTTTGATCGCAGACGCTGCAGCTGAACCTTTTCTCTCCCGTATGGATTCTCATGTGTCTCATGTGGTTTATATGAAAGACAAACTTTTTACCACAAACCGTGCAGCTGTACGGTTTCTCTCCGGTATGGATCTTCATGTGTATCTTCATCTGCCGGCTGTCAATGAAACCTTTGCCGCATGTCGAGCAGCTGAACGGCTTCTCTCCTGTGTGAGTCCTCATATGTCTCTTCAGATTGCGACCTTCGATGAAGCCTTTACCACACACGGTGCAGCTGAATGGTTTCTCTCCCGAATGAGTTTTTAAGTGTCTCTTCAGGTTTCGACCTTCGGTGAAACCTTTGCCACACAGCGAGCAGCTGAACGGGTTCTCTCCTGCGTGGATTCCTATGTGTAGCTGTAAGACTTCCCTCTGGGAAAATGATTTCTCACAAACGGGGCAGCTGAAATTTTTGTCTTCAGCGTGAGTCTTCAAGTGTCTCTTTAGATTTCGACTCGTGATAAAACCTTTGCCGCACACGGAGCAGGCAAAAGGTTTCTCTCCCGTGTGGATTTTCGAGTGTCGCCTCAGGTTTCCACGCTCAGGGAAACTTTTACCACAAACCGAGCAGCTGAACGGTTTCTCTCCAGTGTGGACTCTCATGTGTAACCGCAGCACTCCTCTCTGCGTGAAACATTTCTGACAAACAGGGCAACTGAACGGTTTCTCTCCGGTATGAGTCATCACATGTCTCTTGAGGTTTCCGCTTTTGCCGAATCTTCTACCACACTCTGGGCAGCTGAACGGTTTCTCTCCCGTGTGGATTCTCATGTGCATCCGTAAGCTGTCGCCCTCTGTGAAAGACTTCTGACAAATGGAGCAGCTGTACGGTTTCTCTTGTCTGTGAGAGCGCATGTGTCTCTTCAGAGACGCCTTGAGGCCGAAGCCTTTCCCGCACTCAGCGCAGCTGAACGATTTCTCTCCCGTGTGAGTTACCATGTGTATCTTCAGGTGGGACTTGAAGCCGAATCTTTTTCCACACTGTGAGCAGCTAAATGGTTTCTCACTAACAGGGACTTCATCATTTGTGGGAGAATTTAAACCTGACTGAGGTTCTCTGGTCTCGTCCCAGTCACCATCACTGACTTCAGTCTCACAAGAGTCCAGAGACTCGTCTTCACTGACTGGTTGTAAATCTGGATCTGGATCAGAGTCTTGGGGCGCTGGTAGTACTTCACTATCGGCTACTAAAGAATTGTCAGGCTTCTTGTCCTCAGTATCTGGTTCTAAATCTGGATCTGGATGCGAGTCTCCGGGCGCTGGTCCTGGCTCTGGTCCTCCACAGTGGTGTCCCTCAGACTGAGGTGTCTCTTCATCATCTTCACTCTTCACAGGGACAGGAGTGAATGTGAACTTGGTGATATCAGCCTCCTCCAGCCCTTGAAGCTGCTCTCCCTCCTGACTGCTCCACAGTTCCTCCTCTTCCTCTTTAATGTGTGGGGGCTCTGGGTCCTCCTGGTCCACACTGGAGCTCCACTCCTGCTGCTCCTCTTCACCGACAATCACTTTCTGGACGTCTGAAGATAAAGCTGAAATGCAGACAGACAGTTGTTAGTGTGTATTTGGACATTCTGACATTTAACATTCAACAACAAACTTCAGCTTTCTTAGTCTCTGTCTACAACCCAGTATTGCTCTGAAGTCGTCGAACATGGGCGCTTGGTCAGTGACTTCAGGCGTCAGATGCAAACGAAAAGACCCATCCTTTCATAACCACATTATACATGGCTGGATGTCGTTATCATTTAACAGTGCCACGGAACAATGTACGTTATGGTAGCGGAAGTCCGAGTAGGGTGGAAGCGAGGGGGTGGTGGATGGGTCCAACAACCATCAACTTTCACCCAGGAGGCTAGTGTTCACTTCCTGTAAGACTCTAAAGCCAAACCCTACATTTGTTGTCTAATCTTAACCGTATGCTGTTGTTCTCTTGCCTTACCTTACCTGAGCTGACCTTTCTGTACCTTATCTTACGTAACTGTACTGTTCCTTACCGTACCTTGCCTTGTCTTACGGTACCTTACTTTGCTTTACCTTACCTTGTATTACGGTACATTGCCTTACCTTACTTTGCCATGTCTTACCTGACCTTGCCTTACTGTGCCTTGCTTTGTCTTACCTTACCTTGTATTTTATTATTTTATACTTTTGACATGGTATTATTTAAATCTATTTTGTTTGCAAGAGATGTAACTTCACTTATTTTCTGCTTTTGTAGGGAATTTGCTTTTTACATTAAAACTAAAATGTGATCTTTATTGTAAGACGTTTTCATTTCCAACGACATGTGTTTTGATTATAATCACAAAATATTCATGATATATTTATACATATATTTTGGTGCATGGGGAGAAGCAAATGTCCCCAGAAATGGTTATCTAAAGCAGTGATCCTCAAATGGGGGTGCGTGAAGGCACTCCAGGGGGTGCCTGGAGATTTTTTTTTAAAAAATATTCAAAATTAGCATCTGTTCATAAATCCTTAAAAAAAAACTCTTTAGTTATTTTTATATCTTTTTATTTCCAAATAGTTCAAGAGAGAGACCACTACACATGAGCAATGTTTTGCACATTGAGTTTCGAATGTTTGAAATTTGAAAGTGTCTAGTTACAAAGTTTAATAGATGAGACACAGCGCTGTGCATTACATCTGTTGTGTGCTGGTTAGAGGGCACTTGGCTGAAAAAGTATTTCACAGGAGGTACATCACTGAAGAAGGTTGAGACCCACTGATGTAAAGAACAGCAAACAGCAGCTGTGTGATGGGAAGCACCTTGAATGTGTGAATAGTTGTTCATGTGTGTGTTTTCTTCACAGTTTGCCTCACAGGGCTTTACAGCACACAACATCCCTCTGTCATTTATTTATTCATCTTTCTTTAAACTTATATTCACCGTATTTATTTATTTATTTATTTTTACTTAATTGATTAATTTACCTATTTATTTATTTATTGTTTATTTTACTTCATCCATCTTCTAACCGCCTCATTCTCTTGAGGGTCGTGGGGGGCTGGAGCCTATCCCTGCTCACATTTGGTGGTTTGTGTATTTATTTTTGCTTGTTTAAGTGTTTAATTTTTATTTACTTATTAGTTTATTTTTCTGTCTAAGACTTTGATTTTTTTTAATCATTCATTTATTGATTTATTTTTTTAGTCATTTTTTTCTTGTGAAATTTTTTATCATTTATTTATTTTCGTTAATTCTTTAATTCTTATTTATTTATTTGTTTATTATGCTTCTTAAAAGTTTTATTTTTATTTACTTATTTTCTTGTTAAAATCTTATCTATTTATTTATTCATTTTTCCTTGTTAATTTACCAATTTATTTTTAGTTATTGTTTTTATTTATTAATTTATAGATTTATATGTTTATCTATTTTTCTTGTTAAATTTACATTAAATTTATCAATTTACTGATTCATTTATTTAGTTTTTTGTTAATTTTTATTTATTTATTTTTGCTTCATTTTTCTGCGTTTGTCTTTTGTGTTGTTATTTGACACCTGTCTTGTGTCCCACAGTGCCCCTGTCATGTCCTTCACTTGCTTTGTGTCTGCATCACTTAATTAAGATAAAAAATAATATAACTGAAAAAAAAACAAAACAAAAAAGACATTTCCTGTGGAGCCGAGAGGTGATACCGTTATACTGTGAGCTGTAGTTCACAGGACAGAACTGTAATAATAACAATACATTTTATTTAAAAGCGCCTTTCTCAACAGTCAAGGACACTTTACAGAGCATTAAAAACACAATTAAAATCACAATGAAAATAAATAAAAACAACAGACAAGAGTGACACAAAGTAAAAATGGATGTGGGCAATGAAAAGGAATGTGCAATTTGGAACAGATGGGTTTTGAGTTGTGATTTGAAATGGGGTAGAGAGTCCATGTTTCTGAGGTCCGGGGGGAGACAGTTCCAGAGTTTGGGAGCAGAGCGACTGAAAGCTCTGTCCACTGTATCACAGCCATGTTCCCTGTGGACTGCTGTGTGAATAAGACGCAGAAGAAGAGGACACAGAGCAGAGGGGTATTCCAGAGTGTGTTAACCCTGAGATGAGGGAAACTCTGGGTTTTCAGTTCCAGACAGAGGTGAATCAAACTCTGAGTCAATCACCATGGCAACTGACTCTGTGAACCTAACCTGTGTCTTGGGTATGATCGTTTTTAAAGGATTCAAATTTCAAATAAGTCATCAACCATCTATATGTGTTTAGAACAGCTGCTGAACTTAGAAAGGATTCTTTCTTAATATTTTTGCCTTAAAATGACAGAAGAGTTAAGTGTGAGAGGGGGAGAGAGACAGAGGGAGCGACATGCAGCAAGGTGCCACAGGCCGGAGTCGAACCAGGCCGCTGCAGCAATATGGGACACCTGCTCTCTCCACTAAGCCACCAACGTCCCTTTGATGAGATTCTGCTCGCTAAATTTCCCACACTGCCTCTCTGTGCTTGGCAGCTTTAGCACTGTCACTGTGTTTATTAAATAAATGCTCATATTTGCTGTAGGCATTCATGAGCACCTCCAGCTCCACAGGTGTAAATAAGTTGATCGCCTTTCTCTCCGGTTGCCATGGTGACTGGAGGTATCAGGTTGAGCACGTGCTTAACTCAAGGTGAACCTACTTAGTTTGTTGAACCTCCAACCTGGAAGAGCCCTCAGCTGTGTTTATAACCACAGAAGAAGAAGACACTAACCTGCTGTGTGTTTATAACCACAGAAGAAGACACTAACCTGCTCTGTGTTTATAACCACAGAAGAAGAAGACACTAACCTGCTGTGTGTTTATAACCACAGAAGAAGACACTAACCTGCTCTGTGTTTATAACCACAGAAGAAGAAGACACTAACCTGCTGTGTGTTTATAACCACAGAAGAAGAAGACACTAACCTGCTGTGTGTTTATAACCACAGAAGAAGACACTAACCTGCTGTGTGTTTATAACCACAGAAGAAGAAGACACTAACCTGCTGTGTGTTTATAACCACAGAAGAAGAAGACACTAACCTGCTGTGTGTTTATAACCACAGAAGAAGACACTAACCTGCTGTGTGTTTATAACCACAGAAGAAGAAGACTAACCTGCTGTGTGTTTATAACCACAGAAGAAGAAGACACTAACCTGCTGTGTGTTTATAACCACAGAAGAAGAAGACACTAACCTGCTCTGTGTAACCTGAGCTGAGGGTTGTAAACAGCGTCCAGTAGTTTGCGTTGTCGCTCGTTCTCCTCTTTTGAGCGACAAAGTTGCTCCTCGTACTCTGCTATCGTTCTTTCAAACAGCCCAAATATCTCTTCAGCAGCTGCAGTTAGTCGCTGCTTCACCAACGCTCTCAGCATTTGGACTTTACACATCTTCACACAGCCGTTCTGTGATGCTAACTTCCGCTAACAGCTAGCACGCGATGCTGTGTTGTCCACCGGGAGATGAGTCAGACTCAGAAACACTGAGAGGTTGTGATGGAGCTCAAACACACTTTATCTCTTTCAAGGAGGCTCGTTTACGAACAGAACTACCGTCCTCCTCTTCTTCTTCTTCTTCTTCTTCTTCTTCTTCAGTTTTACTGGCGGACTACAGACCAGCGTTGTAGGTAGATGCTGCCACCTGCTGCACCGGAAGTTGTACTACCATGACTTGATATGTTATATTCTAGATATTCATAAACCTGATTTGTTCCCAACTGCTTCCACATTTTCTGCTGTGAGTCAGTGTTCCACAGTGACAGTTCCACTGGTAGGGTTGGTGGATTGCTGAGAGTCATGTCAGGTGTTGTTTGTGTGGATAACATGATATTAAAGATTCAGAAGTGCTTCTTGTTTGGACACTTCCTGACGTTGAAACTCTTTGATTGCAGTTTGGTTTAGGTAGACGTGGCTACACTGGCTCTCTAGGCAGGTTTCTGCTAGTCAGAACAATATGCAATGTGACTCTCTCTCTCTCTCTCTCTCTCTCTCTCTCTCTCTCTCTCTCGTATCCTATTACTGTATCTTGTTTGCTCGGCCATTCTGGATGTCACTAACTCGGCTTCTTCTCCGGAGCCTTTGTGTCTCTCAGGTTAACTCGTATTGCAGCGGTGCCTGGATAGTGTGACGTGTGTGGTTGTGCTGCTGCCGTGGTCCTGCCAGATGCCTCCTGCTGCTGCTGCTGCTGCCATCATTAGTCATACTTCTACTGTTATTATACACATATGATTATTATCACACATGTATACTGCCAGATATTAATATATTATTATTAATTATAATATTATTACTTTCATTAATGTTGTTGTAAGTTACTGTCATTACCATCTGTCCTGCATCTCTCTCTCTCTCTCTCTCTCTCTCTCTCTCTCTCTCTCTTTCTGTCTCATTGTGTCATACAGATTACTGTTAATTTGTTATGCTGATCTGTTCTGTACGACATCTATTGCACGTCTGTCCGTCCTGGAAGAGGGATCCCTCCTCAGTTGCTCTTCCTGAGCTTTCTACCATTTTTTCCCCATTAAAGGTTTTTTTGGGGAGTTTTTCCTGATCAGCTGTGAGGGTCTAAAGGACAGAGGGATGTCGTATGCTGTAAAGCCCTGTGAGGCAAATTGTATTTGTGATATTGGGCTTTATAAATAAAATAGAGTGATTGATTGATTGTTATTACACGCTTTATTCAGAATATTAATATATTCAAACATGCTCGGAGCTGAAAATGTTCGTTTTAAATATATTAATAAATCGTATCTTACAGTCACAGGGGAAGTGGTTCACTAATTAAAACAAATCCATTGTGAAACCATGAGCGACAAACTCTTCAGTTTATAAAATCTGGCTCGAGGTGAAGTGAAGTGGATAAAAACCGTCTTTTGAGACTGAGGGCGGGAGGAGTGTGGCGGAAGTTGTATTTGTGTTTCCGGGTCATGGCGCTCCTCTCAGCCTGACCTCAGTTAGCATGTTAGCTCAGTGTAAACTGGGATATAAACAGGTTTTGTTTTCTTTGAATCGATCTCTGGAAAATCTCCACATTTCAGGATCTTTAACTTTTACTCAAACGGCAGCTCGCGACGTTTCCGGTCAACAACAAACCGGAAGTCAGCCGGAGCTCGGTGTTTTTTTCAGTCCGACATGAAGCTGCGGAGAGAAGCAGGTTGGTTTTTTGACCGAAACATCTTTACTGCCAATGCTAACCGTGCTAAGCTAACGTTAGCCACAGCGTCCACACACAGCCTGTTAGCAGCTAGCTCCTGCTACTTTGATTATTGTGTTAATGAGGCTTTTTGGAGGCGATGGAACAAAGTTACTTTTACTCAGTTACTGTAATGCAGAGGAACTACAGGTATTTCCGGGTCCTGCTACTTTAGCACTGACCTGCAGATACTGAGACGATCACAGGTACATGTACTCGGATACTTTCCTAGAAGAAACACACACATGTGCAAGTCACTAACAAGTTACTAGCTACTTTACAAATCAAGATTTTGTTCTCGAAACATATGAAATGTTTTGGTTCAGCTGGAGCAACGAGTCAGTTACTAAATTAACAGAAAATACATTTAACAACCATAAACATACACACCAGTGTTTGTGTATATACATTGTCTACTTGTGTAGATCCACAAATAGACAATACATTAAAATAAAGTAAAATAAAATAGATAATAAATGATAAATGTTAAGAAAATAAGGGGAAAGGAAAATGATAGATTACAGGTGGAGGACTGTGTTTGTACAATAACACACACTTCAGTTTAAGTATTTAAGTATTAAGTATCAATATATAAGAAAAACAACAAGTTGACAGATTTGGACGATGCAGAGTGTCTCTTGAAGCGCGTCCACAGGTACCTTCAACACATGGGTGAAGTTTGTCCTCTCTGGCCGACACGTGAAGAGACACCACATGCTGTAAAAGAGTGATTGATTACACCAGTGATTTGCATCCTGGCTCCTGCACAGTCTCCAGCGCCTGGGCAACCCGCTCTCACTCTGAAGTCATCAAAATCTGGCGCTTGGGCAGTGACTTGCAGTGTCAGACACTGACGATAAAAACTGTCCTTTAACGTCAGCATGATACACAGCTGGTTGCTGTTATAGTTTAACGGTGCTCTGCGGTGTCAGTTGGGTGATCGGCTAACTTCAGACACTTTTTGGTTGATTATCAAGAAAACCTCCTTATTTTCTGAAGATGACCTGAACTGTTACTTTAGAGCCTGTTTTGGGTTTCTGCTGCACTTCTGTAAAGTAAAACCATTTCAAAGCTTTGGTCTTCAGACACATGGAGCGGTGTGTCCTGATTTATGAGGTGAATAAAGTGACAGTTCACGATGACTGTCTGCAGTGTGGTGTCTGAGTAAATGCATTTAAAGGTCAGCTGTGTAGGATCATCAGTTACTGTTTGGAAACAAACTCGCCATCAAAAGTGAAACTAAAATCGGGCCTCAGATTTTCTTTTTTTTGGCTTAGGGATGCACAGTAGTATCAAAACGTCATCAGAATCAGCCTACGTACTTTTTCTTGTTGTGTTTCTTGTCTCCATCTGCTGGTGGTCCATCACAGTAACAGTCTGTGTAATATGATGTTAATTCCACTACAGAAGAGATTGACGATCATTAAAATTAGGTGGGAGAAGTGGATGTATCAGTATTGCTCGCTTCATACGCATGTCAAATCGCTGAATTGATGAATGAACTTCCACAGGGACATCCGCGGAGCAACAAGTCCTCAGGCATCTCAGTGCTGACATGCTCTTGTGGCACGAATCGGTCAGTGAAGTCCAGACTTTTAAAGTGTTGTGAATGAGCATGTGATGCAAAATTGCACCACTCTCTTCATTCGTGCTGCTTAATTCGCATATTTCGTATCATTAGCGTTGCAGCAGGAATATGCGTCTCATCGCATCTTAGCGATCACCAGCCTAGTGGTAGAGTGTTCGCCCTGAGACTGGGAGGTCGTGGGTTTGATCCCCGGCTGGGTCATACCAAAGACTATAAAAATGGTACCCATTGCCTCCCTGCTTGGCACTCAGCATCAGGGGTTGGAATTGGGGGGGTTAGATCACCACATGATTCCCGGGCGGGGCACCACTGCTGCTCACGTGCCCTGACTTGCCCCTACGTGTAATTCAATCACGTCCGGTGTGGACACAACATATAAGAGTTAATTAGTCACAGGTAGACTGACTCAGTTTGAACACCTGG
Source organism: Epinephelus cyanopodus (assembly GCA_026686955.1). Taxonomy (NCBI): domain Eukaryota; kingdom Metazoa; phylum Chordata; class Actinopteri; order Perciformes; family Serranidae; genus Epinephelus; species Epinephelus cyanopodus. The sequence goes on along the minus strand of CM048931.1, from coordinate 39,881,357 downwards.
TCGGGCGTGGCTTGATGAGGCTAGCTGCTAGCGCTAGCATCAGATCTTCAGGTGAGAACGGTTTAAACCTAAGAAATCAAAATAATAAATTAACTTTGTCACAGCTGCTGAGCTACGATGGTACTGAACATGGTGGTTCACAAAAAGAAAATGTGGACATCAAGCTCGACTTTTATAGAAACTGTTTTTCTATAATGTGTTTGTGTATTTCCTGTTTCCTGTTTGGTGCAGAGGTCCAGCAGCAGCTGTTGGTGGTTAAAGAAGAGGTTCCCCCTGAGCAGCAGGAGTGGAGCTCCAGTGTGGACCAGGAGGACCCAGAGCCCCCACACATTAAAGAGGAAGAGGAGGAACTGTGGAGCAGTCAGGAGGGAGAGCAGCTTCAAGGGCTGGAGGAGGCTGATATCACCAAGTTCCCATTCACTCCTGTCCCTGTGAAGAGTGAAGATGATGAAGAGGAACCTCAGTCTGAGGGACACCACTGTGGAGGACCAGGACCAGGAGCAGGACCAGGACCAGACAGGAACTCTGATCCAGATTCTGAAGACAAGACTTCGGACTCCTCTGAAGCTGAGACTGAAACAGACTGGAAGAACAGGAAACCGTTCAGCTGCTCTATTTGTGCTAAAACATTTAAACACAGAGGGAACCTGAACATGCACATGAGAACTCACACGGGAGTGAAACCGTTCAGCTGCTCCCTGTGCGGTAAAAGGTTCACTCAGAAACCGGGTCTGGACTACCATCTGAAAACCCATACAGGAGAGAAACCCTTCAGCTGCTCTGTCTGCGGTAAGACTTTCCGACACAAAGGAGCCGTGACGTACCACATGGCGACCCACACAGGAGTGAAACCATTCAGCTGCAGCGTCTGCGGCAAAAGATTCCGGCGGACATCGCAGCTCAAAGCCCACAGGTGTGTCGGCGAATATTCGCGCCTTCGCAGAGGCGATGAACGCAAGACACCGCTGAACTGCTCTGAGTGCAACGCCACGTTCCCCAACAACTACCTCCTGGTGATGCACATGCGGATGCACAAAGGGAAGAAGCTGTTCACCTGCTCCATCTGCGGACAGAAACGGCAGTTCAGTTCACATCTGGAGATCCACATGAGAACCCACACAGGAGAGAAACCCTTCAGCTGCTCTGTGTGCGGTAAGACATTCTCGCAAAGAGGGATCATGTCGCAGCACATGGCGGTCCACTCGGGCGTGAAGCCGTTCAGCTGCGGTGTTTGCGGCAGGAGGTTCTTTTGGCATTTCCAGATCAAGAAACACAAGTGTCGCGGCGAGTCCTCGCTGCGAAGGAGAGCCAACTTTAATGGAGAGGACTGTAGAGAACCAGAACCAGCCTGCTCAGATCCACAACCAGATACTGATAAAGATACCAGACCATCTCCAAAAACTGATGACAATGTTGACATCGAGTTTTGGAAAGAGACCCGGCAGCATCAGTCAGGGTTTACTTATGGAAGGACTAAAAAAGTCTCTGTAAATGATGGCTGCTCTGATAACAAGGCTGAAAATAAACTTGGTGAGGTCAGCAGTGATTTTTGCAGACAGCCTCAGAACTATATGAAAACTGAGGGTGAAACTGTGACTGAAGCAGGAAGTAATAATACCTACGAGAAATCATTCAGCTGCTCTGATAACAGGACTGAAACTAAGCCAGGCATTGTTAGCAGTAATTTTTGCGGTCAGCTTCAGAACAACGTGAAAACTGATGTCTCTGTGGGTGAAACGGTTAGTAATAATACAGACAAGAAACTGTTTGGCTCCTTTGAGTCTCATGAACGATCTCAGGACAGTCACACTCTGCCAACCAACAGGAAACCGTTCAGTTGCTTAAGTTGCGGGAAAGGCTTCGCGTCTGGAGGACATCTGACGAGACACATATCCGTCCACACGGGAGAGAAGTTACTCAGTTGTGTCATATGTGAGAAAAGATTCACCCTGGAGTCGCAGCTCCTGAGCCACCAGTGCGCTGCTGACTCTCCTCAACCTCATGCTGCCAACAGATTACTGATCAGCTCCCAGTGCGGAAAAGGGTCAAACCGTAAGCACAATCTACAGGTTCCCATGAGGATCCACACGGGACTGAAACCGTTTGGTTGCTCAGTTTGCGGCAGGACGTTCGCCAAGTGCGAAAACTTGCGTTCTCACATGATGTGCCACAGGGGAGACAAACCGTTCTGCTGTTCGGTGTGCAATGCTGGCTTCATCGACAGCGAGGCTTTAGTCCAGCACATGAGGATCCACACCAGACAGACACAGTTCACTTGCCTGGTTTGCGGTAAAGAATTTGCGTGGAGACGATACCTGACGAAGCACATGGAGGTCCACACAAAGGAGAGAATCTACAGCTGCAGGTACTGCGACCAAAACTTTCTTTGGCATCATCAGTTGAAGTACCATCGATGTGCCGCTCAGTCATCTGCCGACCATTATCAGGGTCAAGCTGATGGAGAGGACTGTGGAGACCCAGAACCAGCCAGGAACTCTGATCCAGATTTACGACCAGATACTGATGATACGACCGAAGACTCCTCCGAGACCGAGACAGATGACAGTGATTGTTGGAACGAGAACAGCGGATGTCTGAAAACAAAAGTCTTGCAGAGTCATGAAATTTTTAACAAACGCCGGATAAAGATTTGTAGCAGAAATCCCGAAGCAGGGAAACCGTTTTCAGGAAGCCTGAGTAAAAACATGGCAGCTTGTACAGGCAAGAGGGGGATGCTGGAGAACCAAGAGCCACGACGCATTAAAGAGGAGCAGGAGGAACTCTTGGAGGGAGAGCACCTTCAAGGTTTGGAAGAGGCTGATGTCACCAAGTTCCTGCCCATTTCTGTCCCCGTGAAGATTGAGGATGATGAGGAGAAACCTCAGTCTTCACAGCTTCATCAAACACAAGCTGATGGAGATGATTGTGGAAGACCAGAACCTGCCGAGAACTCGGATACTGATGATAGCGTCAATAGCGACTTTTGGAAGGAGACCAGAAAAGGTCCTTCAGATGCAAAGTTGTCAAAGGTCAGGGCAGAACCCGAGAGTGACGACAGTGTCGACAGCGTTGACAGCGACTTCTGGAAGGATGACATGAAACCTCAGCCTGGTTCGAACTCTCCAAATGACAGCGAGATTCCCCAAAGTGACCCAGGTTACAATGCCCTGAGGAGAGCGCACAGCTGCCCTGAGTGTGGGAAAAGATTCCTCCACGACTGCAACTTGAAGAACCACATGAAGTACCACACGGGAGAGAAGGCGTTCTTCTGTCCCGTTTGTGGTCTCAAATGTCTCTACAGGTCCCACCTGGAGATCCACATGAGGACTCATACCGGAGAGAAGCCTTTCCCCTGCCCTGTGTGCGGTAAAAAATACGCACATAAGGCGAGTATGCAGTCTCACATGGTCGTCCACACCGAGGAGACAAAGTACAGCTGTAGTGTGTGTGACAGAGGCTTTGCCTGGTATACGGAGCTGAAATACCATCAGTGTGTTGGGGAGTCCTCACAGGAAGATTCGCATCAGAGAGAAACCTTGTAGGACAGGGACGAAATTTCGACTTTTGCATGTTTGAACATTAGAATATTTTGTGTTGACTCATGTCACACGTATGTGAAATCGCTGAAATGATGAATGAACTTCCACCAGTATGTCCTTGGTGTCATAGGTCCCCAGAGGATCTCAATGCTGATTGGCTATCGTGGAGTGAATTGGTCACTCAAATTTAGATTTTTCTAATCACGCTACTTGCTTCAGTCATGCTGCTTCATTTGCACCATTTGTGTCACTCTAATGTCCATTGCACCATGGTCATGATTCGGCACGAATTCATGCCAGGTGACGCAATGGTGACAACCCAAATGATGCAAAGTCAGCAGCACATAGGATATGAGTAGAGCAATTTCGTGTCATACGCTTATTGAATGTATCTATGTATTTATGACAACATAATTTTTGTTCACACTAAACACGGTGCAAATTTTCGCGTCACATTACTTGCGTGAGTTTGAACGCTAGAACATTTTGTTTTCATTGAGCAAAATTTAATGAAATGCGTGATTAAATAACGGCAGTATGTAATGGTGTCTGTCAACGTCTCTTCACAGAACAGTTTGTATGATATCCTATGAATTTGCACTCCACAAATGACTTTATGTCCTCTATGTCTTATGTAAGTAACGTAAAGTTACAGAGGTTAGGTTTAGGAAAAGAAACATCTTAAAATGACTCAAAGTTTTCACAGATCCAAACACCTGACTCTAGGGGAAAGTCCCATCCACCACCCCAACCTGCCTCCTTACAAGTGCTCAGGACTGTTGCCTTTTTTACTGCCATCAGCGCATTGTTCACATGATCACTGCCTTACAAATTATGTGGGATATGAACAGATGCATAAAATGTGAAAACCATCTTGTTATAACGGGAAACATTTCACATTATTACCTGAGTCCGACCATTTTTTGTTGTATTTTTTGTTTGGCATTGTAGCTCTATGCTACTATCATTTCGTGCTTGGAGCTGGAAATGACGTATTGCAGTTTTGTACCGCTTCCAGTGTCCGCCATGTGGCGCTAGAGAATACACACTAAGCATTTGTTATGTTGCTGTTTTTTTTATGTTTTTAGTACATTTCCCTACGAAAAACAGTACCCAAATTTGTATGTATCCCACATATTTTGAAAGGCTGTGATCATGTGACCAGTGAGCTGACAACAGTGAACAAGGAAGCAGTCCCTAGCGCTTGTAAAGAGCCAAACTGGAGTGATTGATGGGTCACAAAAAATGGACTTTCCCCTGGAGTCATGTGTTTGGAACTTTAAGTTATTGTAAGGTATGTCTTCACCCTGTTTCTTTTCCTAAACCTGACCTCTGTAACTTTGCATTAATCGGAAACATACTACGCACCGGACGGCAGTTTGTAACGCCGCCAGCATATACAGTTATGTAAAGAGCGAGAACATCCGTATAAGGTGGATGGGTCCAACAAACTCCAGACTTTTACTCGGTAGTCATCTGTTCATTTACCGTGTGAATGTGTATCCAAACCTAACCACATGCTTTTGTTCCAAAACTTAAGGCAGTAAACCTAAAAACTGTGTTTTACCAAAATTGTACATTTCCTGTGAAAATGGAAGTGTATTTTGAAATGACACAATGCGTGTGACAAACGTAAATTGACACAGTGTTCCAGAACGTCCAAAACTGATGCAGGAGGCTGTCCTGAGCATCACAGTTTGACGCGTAGGTACACGGACAAAGTGGCGATAAATTTGAATAAGAATGCATCGAGGAGAAAGCCTCTCCCTCTGGTCTGTTTTTGTCTCGTTCTGCTGATCAACACATTTGAGTAATGCTGACATAAATGAAATGTATGAAGTGATTCAACAGATAAATCTGATGCTGGCTGAATGATGGTGGCACACATTTAAACACAAATCGTTGACCACTGAGTTTGACTTACCTGACTTACTGGACTAACTAGACTTACCGGGTTAAGTTGACTAACATGCTGCAGCTGATAAACAGAAACCAGTGCTTTCAAAATTATCTGTTAAAACTTGGGCTCCAGAGTTTCTGTTGGGTCACAGGGCATACTGAACATGTGATGCACCAAACCGAATGTCCTGTACCCAACAGTTCAGAATGAATACATGTCCTGTCACAACACCACTGAACCCTCTTAAAACTACAGAGGACGACTTGCATGCTTTATGATTCTTCTTCCGCAGATGACAAAACTCATACTCGGACTTTTCTTGGGGAACTTCGCGTCTGGCTCTGTTACTAACCCCCATCATACCAGATCCAGGTTCAGTGTCTGAATTTCACTGTCAACATAATTCATGAGCAGTGTAACACTTTCAATATTCAGATTGATCTCAGGTCTTATTGTTCTGAACTTGTTGTACTTTAATCATAAATCAAATGAAATAGCTGAATTCTGACAAATATTATCAACTTTATTTTACTTGGAAATTAGCTTGAGTTAATAAAACGTGAATCCAAACTCAATGTTTTTGTTTCTTTAAATTTTCCTGTTCATGGTGAAATGTTGTTGCAGACATAACTGATATTGAATAGTTTTTTTTTTCTATGCTGATACTTTTGTACTTTTATTCTGTAGCTTTAGTCCAAATAATCAGAGACAATCTTAAAATCTGTCACTTAATGAAATAATGACGGTTTGTCGCTACACCAGAACATTGGTGGTAGAAGAAGTACTAAGTAAAAGCATTCGCACCACAGTGTAGAAAAACTCTGTTACAAGTTAAAGTCCTGCATTTAAAATCAATTAAAAATACAAAAGTATTAAAATCAAAATATACTTAAAGTGAATAAATCCTTATCAAAAACCAATATGTAAATTGTACTTTGTTCTTTCGAGCATTCATTGTATATTATGCTAAAAAAAATCCACTAGATGTCGCTGTGTATTAACAGAAAGTTAGTAACCTCAAACAAAATGTCCCTCCAGACATGAACCTCTCTCTGTGTGGAGGGATTTTCATCACCATGTTCTAGCAACTTTATACAAGAATAAAAAGTTTAATAAAGGTTGAATAATTTCTTCAAAAACATGCTCCACAAAAACACTTAATTTGTCCTTTTATGGTATAGGTAGTGGTGCTAAGCTAATGTCATTAAAATTGACTATTTGGTACAAGGTAAAAGCACAGGAATGCAGCTACATACTGGTTTCAGGGTATACTGAGATATTTAATTGAATTGAATTTGATTTAATTTGTTTTAGTTTCATTTGATTTAATTCAAATTAATTTAATTCAAATCAATTCAGTTCAGTTTAATGTAATTTAATTTAATCCAGTTAAACTCAGTTTAATATGATTAAATTCGACTTATTTCAATTCAGTTTAATTCATTTAATTCTGTTTAATTTAATTTAACTCAGTTCAATTCAATTAAACTTTAGTTTAATACAGTTCAGTTCAATAGGACTTTGTTTATTCCGAGTGAAATTCTTGTGCCAGAGAATGCTTCAAATTACAGTAACAACAGTTTAACATTCACAAACCAGTGAAAGCCAGAACAACCAGTGGGTCATGGTCACTCACTGGGCCCAGTTTTTAAAACAACAGACGATAGAATATCCTGCAGAATATTAAAAATAAACAAGATAAGAGGTGTTTTCAAGGAGCTAAAGCAAAAATCAGTAATTAATAGAGTAACAACAGGAGTAATAGAAGTAAAAGAGTACTGTGAAAATCTCATACTGTTGCAACTCTACTTCTGACTGTTCAGTGTTGTTAAATGATGCATTTAATGTTCTCCATTCTATAAATATATATGTGGAAACAATTATAAGACAGACTATAGTGACTGCTACGTCTAAAGGTAGTGATGCTAAAATAATACATTTACCATTTGTCTCAAAAAATTTAAAAGAATAAATATCAACTGTTATTAATGCCATACATTTAATTTTATTGCATTATATATATTTGATGAAAAACTATATTTATTCTAAACATGTAAAAATGACGTGAATATACAAAGAAGCAGACAGAAATACAGTAATATTACAAAAAATGAAAAGCATAATATAAAAGCAATTTTCTGTGTACATATAAAAGCTTAGACTATATACAACTTAAATTAATTAGCAAAAATCTGTCTTACAAAATATAAACCTCTCTGAATATGTAATATAAATACACATTAATTAAATCAGTATGATTTGTTTTCCTAATTTTTGAGATGTTTTTAAAGTACTGTAATGGTAAATATCTTTAAAGAAATATATTGAAATAATACTGATACTGCTAATACCACTGATTCCATATTAATAAATGTATTATTTTTTTTATATTTGATGTATATTTGTATGTTTTTTGTATATTGTATATTTCTGTATATTCCATCTCTTGACTAAATTTTGAGTACTTATGTCAGTTCTGGTACACTGAGAGCAAATCTGCTGGAGTCAGACACACGTGCTTGGCAAATAAAGCTGATTCTGATTCTGACATATATCGGCACACTACTGTATATTATTATACGGCATATTACTGTATTATAGTGTTTTCTTTGTGGGAAATAAATTAGATCAAAATAGATTAAATTATATAAACATTGATTTTTGATATTTTTGCCTCAAAAATAAATAAATTCATTAAAAATAAAGAAAAAAACCCATGACTTTTTTTCTTAGTGAGGACATTAAAATAAAGAGGATTTTATCATGAGATCCGTCCCCCGGAAGTGATCGTCGACGTGTTTCCGGCCTCAACACCGGGAGCAGTGAGCAGAGAGAAGCTGTTAGTTGCATCAAATAACGGCAGAAACACTGAAGTTCGTTCGTTAATCAGAGATGGACCGACACCGGAAACAGCTGGAGGTGGTTCTAAAACCGGAAGCGAAGCCGCGAGGAGAAGGTTTGTTTCCTTTCTGCCACTCTGCTAATGGTGCTAAAGCTAACGTTAGCCTGTTAGCCGCAGCTAGCTCCCGAAGCTAACGTGTGTTTTCTTTACTGTGACTGGTTTGGTGTGTTTGACAGAAGCTGGGACTGGGCTCCGGTTAGTGTGACATTTAAGACAGTAAATAGCAGGGCTCTATATTAACTTATTTATTTTATTACTTTAAAAAATAAACAGGGTTGTGTTTTAACTTTTTATTCATGTAATTATTTATTTATTTACCTTTTAAAAAAAGAAATATTGCAGGGCTGTATGTTAACATTTCATTTATTTCATCATGTCAGAGTCAGCCCTGCCTCTAAGAGCCAGTCTTAATTAGTCCATGAATGGAGGGAGCAGTTGCTTTGTGCTGCCTGTTAGTCGGCGGTTGTCCGTTGTGGATGAGCCTGGTGTAAAAGAAGAGGGTCCCAGTGCAGCCTTGGCTGTGCTGTGCTCCAGTGTAACACAGAGGAGGCACAAAGGCTTCTGGGAAGGAACTGAGTTAGTGATATGTAGTAAGAAGACAATGAGTGGGAGCTCAATGTATTACAGGAGGTTCCCCGGCAGCCAAGGCCTATATCTGGCTAACTAGGGCTGGTCCAAGGCAAGCCTGAGCCAGCCCTAACTATAAGAGTCAGCCCCTGTCAGCTGGAAAGTCGACAGCAGCAAATTGGTATTAAAGAATTGCAGTAATCCATCCTAGAAGAAATAAATGCGAGGACTCATTTTTGTCCTTTTGAGACAGGATTTACAAGTTTTTGTGATATTATGCAGGTGAAAGTACGCAGTCCTACAGAGATGTAGTACAGTAGAAGTATAAAGAAGCAGAAAATGAAAATAGTCAAGTAAAGTACAAGTACCTCAGAATTCTCCTTAAGTGCAGTACTTGAATAAAATTGGCAACCTTCCACGACTGGAGCCCTCTCAGCCAACTCACCTTTGTCGGTTACCAAATGTTTCTGGGTTTCCTTTAAGAGCTGTCTGTCTTTGTTTCAGCTTCACCTTCAGACAACAAAAGGGTGATTGCTGTTAAAGAGGAGCAGCAGGAGTGGAGCCCCAGTGTGGACCAGGACCTACGAATCAAGGAGGAACAGGAGGAACTCAGGATCAGTCGGGAGGGCGAGCAGTTCCCATTCACTCCTGTCCCTGTAAAGAGTGAAGATGATGAAGACAAACCTCAGTCCTCACAGCTTCATCAAACACAAGCTGATGGAGAGGACTGCGGCGGACCAGAACCAGTGCCTGGAGACTCTTCCGAACCCGAGACTGACGACAGTGACTTTTGGAAGGAGACCAGAGAACCACAGTCAGGTTTAAACTTTCTGAAGAACGATGATGTTCCTGTTAGTGCTGGTGGAAAACCATATAGCTGCTCCGAGTGCAGCAAAGGATTCGGCCTTAGGGGGGACCTGAAAAAACACATGAGAACTCACACCGGAGAGAAGCCGTTCAGCTGCTCGGTCTGTCAGAAATCTTTCACCCAGAGCGGAAGTTTACAGTCACACATGAAAATCCACACAGGTGAGAAGCCGTTTGGCTGCTCTGACTGCGGTAAAAGATTTGGCCGCAAGGACTACCTGAGGACGCACCAGACGACTCATACTGGAGAGAAACCGTTCAGCTGCTTGATGTGTCAGAAGTCTTTCACGGTGATTGGAAGTTTGCAGAGACACATGAGGATCCACACGGTGGACAAACGGCACAGCTGCAGCATCTGTGGTGAAAGATTCAACCGGTATAATCAGCTCAGAGTCCACCTGTACATTTGTCATCAAACTCAAACTGAACTGGTGAAACAAGAATCTGATGGAGAGAACTGTCTAGGGCCAGAACCAGCCAGGAACTCCAATCCAGATACTGATGGAGACGCTTCCGAAGCTGAGACTGATGACAGTGATGATTGGACAGAGACTGGAGAACCTCGGTCAAAATTAGACATGGAACCGTTCAGCTGCTCCGAGTGTCACGAACCATCTGAAGACCCTCTGCTGACACACAGGAAGTACCACCCAGGAGAGAAACCGTTCCACTGCTCGGTGTGTAGCGCTGACTTCAGCGACAGTGAGGCTTTAGTCCAACACATGAGGGTCCACACGATACAGACCCAGTTCAGTTGCCCGATTTGTAGTCAGGAATTTGCGTGGAGACGATACCTGACTAAACACATGGAGGTCCACTCGAAGGACAGAATCTACAGCCGGAGATATTTTAACAGAACGTTTGCCCGTCGTCGACAAGTCAAAAGACACAAGTGCGTAGATTGTCAGATGTCGCAGCTTCGTCAAACGGAGGAGAACAAAGAGGCGGAGCCTCCTTCCAGCAGCTCGACTCGACAGATTAAAACAGAAGATGATGGTGACGACTGTGGAGGACAAGAACCAACCAGGAACTTAGATACTGACGATAGTGTCGATAGTGTTGATAGTGATTTTTGGAAGGACACCAAAGAACGTCTGTCGAGTTTAAAGTCCCTGAAAACCAACGAAGCTCCCATCAGCGACGAAAGACGCAGAACTGAAAAGAAGACATTAAGTTGCTCCGAGTGCGGGAAAAGATCGGAGAAGAGAAGCCCGAGAACCCGTGCGGAAGAGAAGCCATTCAGTTGTTCGGTTTGCGGTAAAACATTTTCAAAGAGAACTAACGTGACGCAGCACATGAGGATCCACACTGGAGAGAAACGATTCAGCTGTGGCGTTTGTCACAAAAGATTCGCCTGGCGGTTGCAGATTAAGAAACATAAATGCATCGGTAGACAGTCGTCACAGATTCAACAAAGACGGACTAAACAGCTGAAAACAGCACCAGAATCAGTCAAGAACTCATCCACATGTCCAGAGACCAGGAACTGATCACCAAAACGGAGTGTCATCTAAAATAAAGGTTGAATTCGATGACGGTTGGACCGAGACCAGAGAACCTCAGTCAGGTTTAAACCCTCTGAAAAATGATAAACTTTTAACACGAAGAACTGGTGAGAAACCGTTTACCTGCCCGGAGTGCGGGAAAGGATTCGGCTCCAAGGGGAGTCTAAAGATCCACATCAGAACCCACACTGGAGAGAAACCGTTCGTCTGCTCGGTGTGCAGTAAAGGATTCCACCGCAAGGATAACTTAGTCCAACACATGAGGTCGCACACGGAAGAGAAACCCTTCAGCTGCCCCTTTTGTCAGAAGTCGTTCACGCAGAGTGGGAATTTACAAACACACATCAGAGTCCACACCGGAGAGAAAAGATACAGCTGCAGCATCTGCAACCAAAGATTCACGTGGCTTTATCAGCTCAGGAACCATCAGTGTGTCGAAGGTCAGAAAAGTTTAAGACAAAAGGGAGGTTTGACAAAACATCTGGGAGTCCACCGAGGTGGGAAGTGATTCAGGTGCCGTGTTATTGAACACTTCCGACACCAGAACAAACTGTGTCGATGGTCGTTTGAATGCACATCACTGTACTTGGATGAATGTGCATGGTCTTCTGCCAAAATCCCAACCGTGGTGAAAATTGTTCATGACACCAAAAACTTGTCTCTGTGATTCTTCTCCAAATATGGCAGCGCATGGTCAGGATGCTGAGTCTCAAATCAGATACTACCACTGACCTCTAGTGGCGTGTAATGTGCACCACATACCGTAAGACTTAAATTAAAAGCCTAGTTCCAATTAAACGCCCGGTCTCTCTTACAAGCCTGGTGTGACTACTCATGTTAACAAATAAAAGTGAAAAAAAAAAGTCCAAAAAGTTAATAACTTACAAATTATAGCGAAAAGGTAGTTTCTTCCACCCTAGAATTAAGATAAAAATATTCACAAACGAAAAAACACTTCTGGTTGCTGCTAAGTAGTGTTTAACTTTTGATTTAACACTAAAAATTAAAACCCTCGGCACACTGCAGCGCAAGCAGACAGATGCGTGACTCAGAGCGGCATGTGTCACTGACACCAGACTCAGAGCGCAGCAGACCATTCAAGCAGGATAATAGGTCTCCATTCATTGTACGTCGGGTTTTCTATTTTCTTGTCGGAGGTGTTTTCTTTTTTAATTACATGATAGCTATTCTCCCTTAACTCACCAGTAAAGAATACCTTTGTCCATTTCAAATAACCTGTGGCAATAATAATAATATCCCTGTTTTCTGATTTACTGTGAAACTTTTTTAATTCATGCAACAATCAGACCAGATGACTTCTTTACCCGGCCTAATGGGGCCGGCCTTTATTTGTCAGCCAACCAAAAACAATCAGTCAATTAAAAACACAAAAAGCGGGGGCGTCGTAGAGCAGGCGCCCCATGTACAAGGCTGCTGCCCGGGTTCGAGTGCAGCCCATTGCTGCATGTCTCTCTCTCTCCCCCTTCACACCTCACTGTCCTGTCGATTAAAGGCAAAAAATGCCCTAAAAATATCTTTTAAGGAAAAATTAAAAAAAAAAAAAAACCGAACTGGAACATGAAATCTTACATGCCTAACAGACATTGCTTCTCGTTCTTTGAGTTTACGTATTGCTAAAGGGGAAAAAAGCAACCTTAAATGAACTACATGATTAAAATTGCACACACAAAAAGTAGTCGAGTGGGGTCAGTGTTGCGTTCAAGGCCCCCCCCCCAAAAATGGAGGAAAAAAGGCAGAATATTAGAATTTTGTTTTTCATAATCAAACCAATCCGTGCCATCAAACGAAGCTTCGAAGCTTTGAATTTTTTGGATCAGCCCTAAAAACCTTCAATATATTTTAGTCAACGAAAATTCAAAATATTTTGAGGACAAAAATTTTAGTTGACAAAAATTCTAAACGGTTTAGTCAGCTTAATGAAAGTTCAAAATGCTTTAGTCAATGAAAATTTAGAACGATTTAGTAAATGAAAAATCAAAACATTTAGTTGATGAAAATTTTTTAGTCAAAGAATATTGAAAATGTTTTAGTCTTCGCTTCAATTGTAATTGTAATTGTAATTCTGAAACTTTTAAGGTGATGGAAAATCTAAATATTTGATGAAAATTCAAAAAAATTTAGTTGGAATAATATAATAATAATGATCAAAATGTTTTAATTGGCCAAATTCAAATTTTTACATTTTTGTCCAGGAAAATTTAAGATATTTCAGTCAATGAAAATTCAAAAAAATTAGTTTATGAAATTTCAGATAAAAGCTACAACTTTTGACAAATAAAGGCCTGTCTCAATTAGAGGCCTGGTCCGGTTGCAAAGCAAGTCATTTTTATAGAAGTTCTTTGGATGTAAAAAAAAGCAGTTTGTTACCACCTGTGCCCATTTCTTGATTACCCAGTAAGTTACTCATATTCCTTCAGCCTGTAAGGGTCCTCAACAGTTTTGTGTGAAAGGAATTAAAGGCCTTTCCCAATCATAGGCCTAGTGAGTTCATGGATTTAAGCAAATAATTGCCCCGGTTACTAATAGAATTTTTACAGTACAGTCCGTAAACATATCAGAGATTGTTTCTGTATTTGACGTTCATTTAAAGTGTCTTTTATTTCCTTAGTTTTTATATGTTTAAGAGTTTTTAATCTGTTCGTTTAAAAATTGTTGTTTTCATTGTCTGTTTTAATCGTACTTTGTGACTCTGTTTTGAAAAGTTTTTTATAAATAAAATTATTTATAAAACAACTTTTATCTTATTAGATAAACCATGTTGACAAAGTTTTACTTTGATGACATAATTTACAATTGAAAAAGGTAATAGATATATTTTATCGCAATATTATTGCATAGTGACTTAAGTATCTTGATAATGTTGTGTATTGATTCCCACCCCTGAGATAAACATCCAAAAACTTAAAAATGAACTGCTTGGCAAATAGACCAGGCCTCTATTTGAGACAGGTCTGTACTCGTGAAAATGTAGCTACACTGGGCTGGTAAAAGAGATTGGGCTTTTCATTTAATTTTTATGATATGTATGTATGTATACAGCTATAAGGAACTCTATATTTTTTTACGTAAATCCTTTGTTTACACTTTGGCTCAGCAAAGTGACTGTGCTATCCTGACAAAGCAATGCAACAAATCTCGCCAGTCTTGATGAAAACCTATGTCCTTTGATTATTTTTTTGCATCATTTCATATTTGTCATTGTTTGTTATTTGTATAACTTCTGTTAATAAGCGTACATTTTCAATTTTGTAACCCTACCCTGAATAAAATGATACAACTTTGAAATACATATTTAAAAATGTTGCTTCTTTTTTCTTTTTTTAAAAAATGGGAATAACACAGTACTTTGTTCAGTGAGATAAAAACAAATATTGATTGTGTAAGCATGGAGGATGGGGCTCAGGTGATGACCTGTAGCAGGTGTCTGTTTGCACACCTGGCTACAACCAAATCAGCGGGATACTGAAGTTATGTAATGTATTATTATAGATGAATTTACCATCAGAATATAAAGGGGCACTGCGAGCAGCATACGATGAGCCCTCTGTTGTCTCTGCAAGCTACCACCATCTCAGCTCAGCCAGGTTCACGTTTACTTGTGAAATCTGAGGTGAGAGCCATGTGCAGACAATCCTGGCCCAGAGTATATATCAGTACACACTCAGTATCAACACAAAATACATACAAATTAAACATTAAATCAACTTTGCCGGACCTTATAAAAGCCTTCCTTCTCTTCCTTCAAGCAAAAGGGATTCAAATAGGCGACTCCCACACTTAAATAACCTTCCTCTTCCTGGATTTCCTCCTGACAGGAAGTGGGTCTCTCCACCTGACCTCAAGGAGTTATGTGCCCTGCTTAGTAGTTCCCCCTGTTGGCCCCCAGCTGACATTATTTCTTCTGTAGTAAATGAATTTGCTGGTTCTCATGGTTTCATCTGACATTTCCTTCACTGTCTTCCTCAAACTCCGTCCCTGCACTCCGAGTTCCTCCAGGAGCGAGATAGCTGATCTTGCTATAAATCCCCTACACCCCACTTCCACTGGACAAATCCTAGTCTTCCATCCTCGCTGCTCAGCTTCTGCTCCTAAGTCTGCATATCTAAGTATTAACACCTGGAAATGAGTTAGCATGTAAGCACTTCCTGTCTCCTCATTTTTGGTTAGATGTCTGAAATAAGGTCAGTGGTTAACACAGGTTAAAGAGATATACACGTTTTGTTGTACGACATAAAATATATCAGTAAATAGCCAACTGTGAATTCAGAAGATTTTATGTGTCTTATAAAAGATGGTTGCTAACAAGTGGCTAAATGAGACTAATGAGAATGTCATGACAATGAACACGGCTTTTCAGCCTCATTGCTGTGGCAACTTTAAGTTGGGACCATGGTCCAACCCAGTTCGCTCACTCAACCTATTGTTTCTTTTAAACAGCTTGCACTCAAAACTTTTAGTTTAACACAGTAACATAAAAGTTTTTGGTACAGCAGACACAAATGTGTCACACACCTCGTCTGACAGGAATTTGATGTCAGTTTAACGTAACTTTTTTTTGTTTGAGCATTAAATTCTCCGTCATATGAGGATAAAAACATTGAATACATATTTTAAAACCGTTTTTAAATTCTATTGAAGTATTGAAATATATAGTGGTGAACATTTTGAAATTTCATAGACTAAATAAAAGGGGGGAAAAAAATTGAAAAAGGTTTAAGGACAAAGTAACAATAATAATAATAATGATAATAATAATACTGGTTTAGGGCAAAATAAGACACAAGTTTAAGACATTTAAAAGAAACCTTGACTTTAAGATTTAAAAAGTATAATTAAAACCCTTCATTATCATATTTGATAGATTAAGATTTAAAATTACAAACATTTAATTCACTTCCGGCGTGTTTCTCTGAATAAACGTATGATCTGGACATTTATTTTGAAGGAGAGCAGCTGCGCTGCCCCGGAAGCTCTATTGTTTCCTGTGGCTAACTTGACAGTGTTTGAACAAGATGGCGTCGAGCAGAAACGTCTGTTAGCAGAGTGTCTTTGTTGTGTTTTTAAAGTGTGAAGATGTGTAAAGTCCAAATGCTGAGAGCGTTGGTGAAGCAGCGACTAACTGCAGCTGCTGAAGAGATATTTGGGCTGTTTGAAAGAACGATAGCAGAGTACGAGGAGCAACTTTGTCGCTCAAAAGAGGAGAACGAGCGACAACGCAAACTACTGGACGCTGTTTACAGCGGAGCAGGTTGGTTCATTAAACCTTCAGTGAATGTGTTTGTTGTGCTCAAGTGTGTCGGAGGGAAGTTATGAAAGTAAACAGATCAAAATGGAGGTGAATTGAAAAACACGGCGGTAAACACGGAGTCATCAGGCTGCAGCAGGAGGCGGCGACAACACGCTGCGCTCAAGTCGGACAGTTTATCACATAGTATTATTGTTCTCTATTGATGGAGGTTGTTCTCTATGTTCTTCTGATACTTGAGATTTTCTACTTTATATACGGCTTGTTCTTGTTACGTTGTCTTCTCTGTCTTTTCTGTTAATGTCGGGGGTTGAGGCAGAATATCAAACGAAAAGCTTTGTTTTTGTTTGCAAAGCAGCAAAAAACTGACTTTTCTTTATTTCAAGAGACACATTCAGTTAAGAATGTGGGGGCAGTGACATTTGGTCATGGCGTGGCTCAGAACGAGCAGCAGGTGCTGCTGTTTTGAAGAACTCCTTCAATGGGGACGTTTTACATTCTGAAGGTGATCCTAAAGGTCACTCTGTATCTTCATCATTAATATCAATGATAGTGTAATCTTGCTAGTTAATTTGTGTGGGTACAACTCAAAAGTGTGAAAACGATGTTTTAGAATCTTGCTTTTTCCATTGTCTTTCTAAATATCCAAATGCAATGATAGTGATGGGAGGAGAGTTTAATATCGCTCTGGATGGTCTTCAGGATACGTGGCCTCTACGAGCCAATTATTCTAATTTGATACAATTTATAAATTCAACATAATGGTATAAGAGATAATAAAAATCTTCTTCTACTTGGAGCAATAAAGCACATACTAGTTTATCACACATAGACTTTTGGTTGGTTTCCAATTGTTTTGATAGCAGTGTCATCAATATCAAAATTCTCACCACTCCTTTAACAGATCACAGAACAACTTCAATACAAATCTCTCTAAATCACAAATCACACTCATAAACCACAGAGGTTCATACTGGAAACTGAGCAGCTCTATTCAAAACATGATGCTGTGACTAAAACGGTCCAATTGTTAATTGAACGCTTTTGGCATAAATCTTTATTAGACAATAGATTTTGTAGTAATTTGTAACTTTTAAAATTCACATTATCAAAATTTTTGAGAGCATATGGAGGTTCGATTATCAAGGCTAAAAAAGCTGAAGAAGAAAATCTAATTTCACAAATAAAATCAATAATACAAAAATTACCTGGAAATTTAACAAAAAGTGAATTACAACATTTAATCTGTCTGCAAATCAAATTGGATGACATTTATAGATTGAAGGCTGATGGGGCCTTTGTGAGAAGTAGGACAAGATGGTTGGAGGAAGGGGAGCAGAATACTGCTTATTATTTTCGACTTGAAAAATTTCATGCTAAAAATAACGCAATACAAAAACTAAATATTGATGGAGACATTAGAGATGACCCTGACACCATCTGGCCTGACCTCCTCGCTGGCTGCACCTAGTGCGGCTTCCTCTGCTGCCTCTCCTCCACCTGCCATGCCTGGCCATGACTTATGCAGATGCTGCGGCTTCCAGCTCGGTGGCCGAGCAACACTCCGGACCTCCACCTCGCTCCTCCATCGGTGATCACCTTGCAGCCGAGCGGCGCTCTGGACCTCCGCCTGCTGAGGACAACGACTCCGCCGAACCAGTACTTGTTAGTGGGTCGTCCATGGTCCGTCATGTCCACATCAGTGGGTGCCGCACCTCTTGCCACCCATGTGCCCTCGTTAAGGATATTAACACCTCTGTCTTAAAGCAGCTACGTCGGCGCCCGTCTGTCTCCACGGTCGTGGTGCACGTGGGCTCAAATGACCTGAAGCAGCAGATGTCTGAGAAACTTAAAGTGGATTTTGTCTCCCTCATTGACAGTGTTTTGAACACCAACAAATTTCATTTGAAATTTCATTTCAGGCCTTCTGCCATCACCCCCGCTTTGGGGATGTAAAGTTCAGCCGACTCAACTACACATCTGACTTAAGGGATACTGCTGCAACAGAGGCGTCCCCTGTGTGGACAATTTCACCACCTTCTATAACAGGGCTGAACTCTTTAAACATGACCGCCTCCATCCAAACAACACTGGATCACTGAACTCACACTGCTCTCCTGCAAAGCCGTCATCCTTTGACATACTGTAAATCTCGCACCTACATCTCATATTGCAATAGTCATTAACAATAGACCAAAGTCCAACAACAAGCCAATGAGAAAATCTCAGAGATCTAGCTGTCTTGCACATGTCAAACCTGCTCTATCTGAACCTGCCAAATCTCTCCCAGCACGCTTAAACTTGCACTGCTTAATGTTAGATCTCTAGCAGGGTCGGGCAAGTTGGTCAGAGATCTACTTGCCCAAAGTCAGTTTTTACTTGCCCTATAAAAATTGTTTAAGTGGCTATCAAATAACAAAGACTGTTATTTTTTTTAATTTTTTTTTGACAGTTCTTTTTATGTTATGTAATCTTTATTCACACTGTATTTATTAATTAAAACAATATATGTCATGTATGTCATGTCATGTCATATGTCATGTAGCTTAATTCATACACAAAAATGACAGTGTCAGGGCAGCAGCAATCTGTCAGTCGTTCTCTCTCTATAATTTTGTGCCCTACTTGAGCCATGCCCACCTCTATTTATTTTCCCCCCTCTCTTCAGTTCTGCTGTATTAACACCGGGTTTAATATATTTTGCCTCCATCTCTCTGCCCTGCTCTACTCTACTCCAACGCTACTTAGCTCTCTCTCTACTCTACCAGTAGACTATCACATCCACCTGTTGCACAAAACGCACACAGCAGTGTTTCCCCTAGGATGGAGTTATAGCAGAGGAGGTGAAGCACACACATGAAAAATAATTTTCACATGTGTGAAACTTTTTTGTATGCTTGCAAAGCACAGCCTGCTGGGATGTTTCTATGTATACTGGCACCAGAAGGGCTCTTTAAGACTAAGTACATACAGTACATGTGTGCACAGTAATGAGCAGGTGAAATGTCTGTCTAGCTTACATATGAGGTGTCTCAAGATTTAGGAACATACAATTGTATTGAACATAATAAAAGTAAAAAGTCACTTGACATGCTGCTGTTTTGTGCTATGACCTATTTAAGTGCTGGAAGTTATTTACGTGACAACGCCTGAACGCAACACAACACAAGCTCAGCATGAGTGCCGTGCTGCGCTGCTGTGCGAGCAGCGTGTTTGTCTGCGCATAACAGCAGTCTGTTGTTATTTACACACTGTCCATAACAATAACTTTGTCAGCTGACAAACTGCACCGGGCTCGAGTCAGGTTTGGTCAGGAAAATGCGGGCCGAGCCGCTCTAGCGTGCTCACCTGTGTGTGTGTGGCGGAACTCCGCCGTGCACAATACAGAAAGCAGAGGAGAACTGTTCACGCGTGACCATGTAGAGACAGAAATGACACGATGACATAACACCATAAATAGTATATTGTTATGTTATTGTATGAAGCGTCCGTCGCGCAAAATAATATCAGTGGGGCGCTGTGTGCAGGACATTGTTACACAGCGTGTGCCTGTGACTTCAGGCAGAGAGACCGCTGCATCAGAGCTTAAGGAGCGCGTTTTAAAATACATTTATTTTATCAATTAGTTATTAACTTTTACTATTTTTATCAACTTGCCCGATCGGGCAAGTGAGGTTTTAGTTTACATGCCCGACCTTGAGTTTTACTTGCCCAGGGCAATCCTTCTGGAAATCTGGAAATTTCCCGAGTTTTGAATACTTAGTGCTAATTATTCAATCAGTATGTCGTGTTGCACTTGTTGCCACTGTCTACCATCCTCCTAAACTGAAACAGGGTTTTTTTAGAAGGATTTGGTGAATTACAGTCACTATTGCTTTTGACTGCATTATTGTTTCAGGTGACTTCAATATTCACACTGATAACAGTAGCAACTCAGAAGCAAAACAATTAATCACTTTATCAGAGTCATTTGATTTTAGACAACATGTCACTGGCTCTGCTCATACTAAAGGTCATACACTTGATCATCAGAATCACAATAACTTTATTGTCCTCAGAGAGGAAATTTGGCAGTAACCAAAGAAGAAGAAGAACAAGGCGGCTGCGGCTCACAATTTAGAATACAAACAACATTAACATTTGAATTATAAACAGCATTCAAGACAAGACATAAGAACATACAAGAACAGTTTCAGTGCTTAGATGGTATCTGGATGGTCAATCTGATTTTTTTTGCACATGACCCAGCAAAAATATATTGCACAGTCTTGCAGTTATGTTGTCTTTTCACAAGGTCTTGATGTTGCAATAACAGATGTTTTAGATGTTGCAGTATCACCTGAAATCTAGCACCTGCTCTGTTGATTCCATCCCCACCAAACTCTTCAAATCTGTCTCTCATTGTCTTATAAATAGCGTTGAAAATATCATTAATAGCTCCCTGCAGACTAATCATAATCATATGGCTGCACTTCTTACATGTGCGGCTGTGTGACAGGGCAGGGGCTTCTTGTGTTGATGTTTTACTGGATTTTAATGTTGTGTGATATTTTGTTTTTTTAATGTAAAGCACTTTGAGTTTACTTGTAATGAATTATGCTATATAAATAAAATTGACATTGACAATGACCCTCGGAAAATAGCTATATATTGTTCAGATTTTTAAACCAAATTATATGAATCAAAATAAAGTGAAGAATCTACCTGTCAATTTTTGGGGTCTCTTACAGAAACAAAGTTAATTGACACTGATTTGAAAGACTTATGTGACAAACACTGACACTGCAGGAAGTTGAATTTGCTATTGAACACCTCAAGCCTAATAAGTCTCCAGGCACAGACGGTAGTACTTCTGAATTCTACAAAGCATTCTCCAAACAGCTTGCACCTTTCCTCCTTGGTCTTTTCTTAGAATGTACAGGCAATGAATCCCTTCCTCCCACCTTAACTCAAGGCCTCATAACTAATACCAAAACCAAAGAAAGATTTACTCCTCATTGACAACAGGTGCACAATCTGCCTACTTAATACTGATCACAAAATATTTGCACTGATATTTGCTAAAAGAATAGAAACTGTTTTGGATTACGTAATTGACGAGACTCAATCCAGCTTCATGAGAAATAGACATATTTCCAACAATGTCAGATTAGTACTTGACTTAATTGATTCTTCAGATTTGTGCTCTAATGAAAGTGTAATTCTTTTTTTTAGATTGTTAGAAGGCTTTCGAAACAGTTGAACATAAATTCATATTTCGTGTCTTACAAAAGTTTGGTTTTGGTTCATATTTTAACAGTGCTATCAAAACAAATTGCATGTTGGTACTTCTTGTTTCTTCCTTAGACGCAGGGTCAGGCAGGAATGTCCAGTATTGCCTTATCTTTTTTGCTCTGCATTCAGCTATTCACTGACTCTGTAAAGCTTAGTCCACTAAAAGGTATCTCAATAGCGGGCAACGAAGTTATCATCAACCAACTGACTGATGATACAACATTATTTTTTAAAGATCTCTCTCAGATACATTTATCTCTTGATTTGATAAATACTTTCTCTGCTGCATCTGGACTTTGCTTGAACATAAAAAAATGTGAATTGCTTGCTCTTAAATATTGTGACATCCCTTCTATTTGTGACATTATTTCTATCTGTAATATACCTGTAAAAGACTCTTTTATACTTACTAGGGAATCATTAGCACTACAGATGGAGAAGCCAGATGCAATTTGAATTTTGATTTAATTATTGACAAAACACAGAAAAAAATTGAACCAGTGGCTGCAGAAGGATTTGTCATTGAGAGGTAGAATTCTACTAACCAAAGCTGAAGGAATAGCCCGCCTCACATACACTGCTTTATCTCTTGATGTTAACAAAAAGGTCTCAAAAGATATTGAATATCTATTATCTATTCATTAACTTTATATGGAGGAACAAAAGTCACTTTATTAAAAAATCAGTAATTCTAAACTCATACGATAAAGGTGACCTTAATTTTTTAGATTTTTACACTTGAAACAATACATTCAAAATAAATTGGTTAAGACAATTCTTCAAGAACCCATCTTCAATTTGGAACGTCCTACCAAATTTATTTTTTTCTAAATTAGGAGGTCTAAATTTCCTCTTATTTTGTAATTATAGTGTTGAAAAAGTCCCCTTCAAACTATCCAACTTTTATAAACAGATGCTTCTTTCTTGGTCATTGATTTATAATTTTTCCCGGCATAGGCACTACATATGGAACAATAAAGACATCGTATATAGAAACAAATCCTTATTTTACCCATATTGGTTTACTCACAACGTACTTTTGGTTCGTCAATTGTTTAACTCAAATCATTAATGACATATCAAGAATTTATGTCAAAACACAGAATCGTAATCTCTATTAGTGAATTTAATATTGTTATAAATGCTGGAGTAATTATGTTATTTAAAAGTACAGCAGGACAGAATCCAACAGTATTATCCACTGATCCAACCAAACATGAAATTAATCAAATTAGTTTCTCTTCAACACGCAATAGTAATCGTCATATACGTTCATTATTTCAGAAAGAAGTCGTATCAGTTCCATATGTGGTAGCTTATTGGAACGACTCTGTCAATAACTTTGACTGGAAAAAGATTTGGAAGTTACCTGCTAGATATATGATAAATAATAAAGTAAAAGAAATATCTATTATAATAATTCACAGATTTTACCCATCTTAAGTTTTCTTACAACGATTCAAAAAAGATATAGGTGTCAGTTGCTCTTTCTGTGAAGGAGACTCTGAAGATGTTTTTCATTTATTGTGGTCTAGCCCTTTCTCTACCAGATTATGGGAAGATATTTGCAACTTGATTTCTACTTGTATAGAACCACATTTTTCTTTTTCCTTTGAACATATATTGTTTGGCTTCACTGACTGTCCATCTGTGAAAAAAAGTACCTGAACAGCCGAACCAGCCGAACACAGGTATGTGACGTGTCAGAGGAGAAACGAGCCGTTCACATTTCTCTCTTTGTGTCAGGTAACAGCCCACAAACCTCACCACACTTTAGGGACTGTTCTTTACTTATGGAGGGACTGTTCTTTACTTATGAAGGGACTGTTCTTTACTTATGAAGGGACTGTTCTTTACTTAAGGAGGGACTGTTCTTTACTTACGAAGGGACTGTGCTTTACTTACGGAGGGACTGTTCTTTACTTATGAAGGGACTGTTCTTTACTTATGAAGGGACTGTTCTTTACTTAAGGAGGGACTGTTCTTTACTTACGAAGGGACTGTTCTTTACTTATGGAGGGACTGTTCTTTACTTATGAAGGGACTGTTCTTTACTTATGAAGGGACTGTTCTTTACTTATGGAGGGACTGTTCTTTACTTACGGAGGGACTGTTCTTTACTTATGGAGGGACTGTTCTTTACTTACGGAGGGACTGTTCTTTACTTATGGAGGGACTGTTCTTTACTTACGGAGGGACTGTTCTTTACTTAAGGAGGGACTGTTCTTTACTTATGAAGGGACTGTTCTTTACTTATGAAGGGACCGTTCTTTACTTATGGAGGGACTGTTCTTTACTTACGAAGGGACTGTTCTTTACTTACGGAGGGACTGTTCTTTACTTATGAAGGGACTGTTCTTTACTTACGGAGGGACTGTTCTTTACTTATGAAGGGACTGTTCTTTACTTATGGAGGGACTGTTCTTTACTTATGAAGGGACCGTTCTTTACTTATGGAGGGACTGTTCTTTACTTATGAAGGGACCGTTCTTTACTTATGGAGGGACTGTTCTTTACTTATGAAGGGACTGTTCTTTACTTATGGAGGACTGTTCTTACTTATGAAGGGACTGTTCTTTACTTATGAAGGGACCGTTCTTTACTTATGGAGGGACTGTTCTTTACTTACGAAGGGACTGTTCTTTACTTACGGAGGGACTGTTCTTTACTTATGAAGGGACTGTTCTTTACTTATGGAGGGACTGTTCTTTACTTATGAAGGGACTGTTCTTTACTTACGGAGGGACTGTTCTTTACTTATGAAGGGACTGTTCTTTACTTACGGAGGGACTGTTCTTTACTTATGAAGAGACTGTTCTTTACTTAAGGAGGGACTGTTCTTTACTTATGAGGGACTGTTCTTTACTTACGGAGGGACTGTTCTTTACTTATGGAGGGACTGTTCTTTACTTAGGAGGGACTGTTCTTTACTTAAGGAGGGACTGTTCTTTTATAAGGGACTGTTCTTTACTTATGAAGGGACCGTTCTTTACTTATGGAGGGACTGTTCTTTACTTAAGGGACTGTTCTTTACTTACGGAGGGACTGTTCTTTACTTATGAAGGGACTGTTCTTTACTTACGGAGGGACTGTTCTTTACTTATGAAGGGACTGTTCTTTACTTATGGAGGGACTTTACTTATGGAGGGACTGTTCTTTACTTATGGAGGGACTGATCTTATGGAGGGACTGTTCTTTACTTATGAAGGGACTGATCTTTACTTATGGAGGGACTGATCTTTACTTAAGGAGGGACTGTTCTTTACTTATGAAGGGACCGTTCTTTACTTATGGAGGGACTGTTCTTTACTTATGAAGGGACCGTTCTTTACTTACGGAGGGACTGTTCTTTACTTATGAAGGGACTGTTCTTTACTTATGAGGGACTGTTCTTTACTTAGGAGGGACTGTTCTTTACTTATGGGGACTGTTCTTTACTTAAGGAGGGACTGTTCTTTACTTACGAGGACTGTTCTTTACTTAGGAGGGACTGTTCTTTACTTATGAAGGGACTGTTCTTTACTTATGGAGGGACTGTTCTTTACTTACGGAGGGACTGTTCTTTACTTATGAAGGGACTGTTCTTTACTTATGGAGGGACTGTTCTTTACTTATGAAGGGACTGTTCTTTACTTACGGAGGGACTGTTCTTTACTTAAGGAGGGACTGTTCTTTACTTATGAAGGGACTGTTCTTTACTTATGAAGGGACTGTTCTTTACTTACGGAGGGACTGTTCTTTACTTAAGGAGGGACTGTTCTTTACTTATGAAGGGACTGTTCTTTACTTATGAAGGGACTGTTCTTTACTTACGGAGGGACTGTCTTTACTTATGGAGGGACTGTTCTTTACTTATGAGGGACTGTTCTTTACTTACGGAGGGACTGTTCTTTACTTATGGAGGGACTGTTCTTTACTTAAGGAGGGACTGTTCTTTACTTATGGAGGGACTGTTCTTTACTTGGAGGGACTGTTCTTTACTTAAGGAGGGACTGTTCTTTACTTATGGAGGGACTGTTCTTTACTTAAGGAGGGACTGTTCTTTACTTATGGAGGGACTGTTCTTTACTTAAGGAGGGACTGTTCTTTACTTATGGAGGGACTATTCTTTACTTAAGGAGGGACTGTTCTTTACTTATGGAGGGACTGTTCTTTACTTACGGAGGGACTGTTCTTTACTTAAGGAGGACTGTTCTTTACTTATGGAGGACTGTTCTTTACTTATGAGGGACTGTTCTTTACTTAAGGAGGGACTGTTCTTTACTTATGGAGGGACTGTTCTTTACTTAAGGAGGGACTGTTCTTTACTTATGGAGGGACTGTTCTTTACTTATGGAGGGACTGTTCTTTACTTATGGAGGGACTGTTCTTTACTTACGGAGGGACTGTTCTTTACTTAAGGAGGGACTGTTCTTTACTTATGGAGGGACTGTTCTTTACTTATGAAGGGACCGTTCTTTACTTATGGAGGGACTGTTCTTTACTTATGGAGGGACTGTTCTTTACTTATGGAGGGACTGTTCTTTACTTAAGGAGGGACTGTTCTTTACTTATGGAGGGACTGTTCTTTACTTATGAAGGGACCGTTCTTTACTTATGGAGGGACTGTTCTTTACTTATGAAGGGGACTGTTCTTTACTTATGAAGGGACGTTCTTTACTTATGGAGGGACTGTTCTTTACTTATGGAGGGACTGTTCTTTACTTATGGAGGGACTGTTCTTTACTTAGAAGGGACTGTTCTTTACTTAAGGAGGGACTGTTCTTTACTTATGAGGGACTGTTCTTTACTTAAGGAGGGACTGTTCTTTACTTATGGAGGGACTGTTCTTTACTTACGGAGGGACTGTTCTTTACTTAAGGAGGGACTGTTCTTTACTTATGGAGGGACTGTTCTTTACTTAAGGAGGGACTGTTCTTTACTTATGGAGGGACTGTTCTTTACTTAAGGAGGGACTGTTCTTTACTTATGAAGGGACCGTTCTTTACTTATGAAGGGACTGTTCTTTACTTACGGAGGGACTGTTCTTTACTTATGGAGGGACTGTTCTTTACTTAAGGAGGGACTGTTCTTATGGAGGGACTGTTCTTTACTTACGGAGGGACTGTTCTTTACTTAAGGAGGGACTGTTCTTTACTTATGGAGGGACTGTTCTTTACTTAAGGAGGGACTGTTCTTTACTTATGGAGGGACTGTTCTTTACTTAAGGAGGGACTGTTCTTTACTTATGAAGGGACCGTTCTTTACTTATGGAGGGACTGTTCTTTACTTATGAAGGGACCGTTCTTTACTTACGGAGGGACTGTTCTTTATTTAAGGAGGGACTGTTCTTTACTTATGAAGGGACTGTTCTTTACTTATGAAGGGACTGTTCTTTACTTACGGAGGGACTGTTCTTTACTTATGGAGGGACTGTTCTTTACTTAAGGAGGGACTGTTCTTTACTTACGAAGGAACTGTTCTTTACTTACGGAGGGACTGTTCTTTACTTATGAAGGGACTGTTCTTTACTTATGGAGGGACTGTTCTTTACTTATGAAGGGACTGTTCTTTACTTACGGAGGGACTGTTCTTTACTTATGAAGGGACTGTTCTTTACTTATGGAGGGACTGTTCTTTACTTATGAAGGGACTGTTCTTTACTTACGGAGGACTGTTCTTTACTTAAGGAGGGACTGTTCTTTACTTATGAAGGGACTGTTCTTTACTTATGAAGGGACTGTTCTTTACTTACGGAGGGACTGTTCTTTACTTAAGGAGGGACTGTTCTTTACTTATGAAGGGACTGTTCTTTACTTATGAAGGGACTGTTCTTTACTTACGGAGGGACTGATCTTTACTTATGGAGGGACTGTTCTTTACTTATGAAGGGACTGTTCTTTACTTACGGAGGGACTGTTCTTTACTTATGGAGGGACTGTTCTTTACTTAAGGAGGGACTGTTCTTTACTTATGGAGGGACTGTTCTTTACTTACGGAGGGACTGTTCTTTACTTAAGGAGGGACTGTTCTTTACTTATGGAGGGACTGTTCTTTACTTAAGGAGGGACTGTTCTTTACTTATGAAGGGACTGTTACGGAGGGACTGTTCTTTACTTACGGAGGGACTGTTCTTTACTTACGGAGGGACTGTTCTTTACTTATGGAGGGACTGTTCTTTACTTATGAAGGGACTGTTCTTTACTTATGGAGGGACTGTTCTTTACTTACGAAGGGACTGTTCTTTACTTATGGAGGGACTGTTCTTAACTTATGAAAGGACTGTTCTTTACTTATGAAGGGACTGTTCTTTACTTATGGAGGGACTGTTCTTTACTTACGAAGGGACTGTTCTTTACTTACGAAGGGACTGTTCTTTACTTATGGAGGGACTGTTCTTAACTTATGAAAGGACTGTTCTTTACTTATGAAGGGACTGTTCTTTACTTATGGAGGGACTGTTCTTTACTTACGAAGGGACTGTTCTTTACTTATGGAGGGACTGATCTTTACTTATGAAAGGACTGTTCTTTACTTATGAAGGGACTGTTCTTTACTTATGGAGGGACTGTTCTTTACTTGTCAGGGTGGCTGGTTGATTTTATTTTATTTATTTATTTTATTTTGATCCTCTCTATGTTAAACACTTATTGATGCTGTTTTTGAAGTATGAATAAGTCAATAAGTAATTTATTCCATTGAAATATCATTGATGTATTATAGAAAAGTGATTTATCTTTTTATAAATGACAAAAGGCACATCTGCCTCATTTTCACTGTGGTATCCTGATACTACTCAGAACCGTGATTCTTTCACTGGTATCGTACAGTGGGATCCAATTATGGTACCATGACAACACTAATCTGGAGGGTGTTCATCTGCCAAAACTAATGAAAAACTAAACAACTCGGTATTCGGTATTCAGCCAAGCGTTTAATTTTATTTGACTTCGGCTTTGGCCACAAATTTTCATTTCGGTGCATCCCTACATTAGAGCCAACTATATGAGCCAGCCCTCACTATAAACTTCATCAAGTGGTCTGTAGAAGTTCAACAATGAGTTCTCAAGCTGTGATTTGAACAAATGACAACATTTGTCTGTAACGTCTATGTGTTTTCTGTTTCCTGTTTGGTGCAGATGTCCAGCAGCAGCTGTTGGTGGTTAAAGAAGAGGTTCCCCCTGAGCAGCAGGAGTGGAGCTCCAGTGTGGACCAGGAGGACCCAGAGCCCCCACACATTAAAGAGGAAGAGGAGGAACTGTGGAGCAGTCAGGAGGGAGAGCAGCTTCAAGGGCTGGAGGAGGCTGATATCACCAAGTTCACATTCACTCCTGTCCCTGTGAAGAGTGAAGATGATGAAGAGACACCTCAGTCTGAGGGACACCACTGTGGAGGACCAGGACCAGGACCAGTGCCCGGAGACTCTTCTGAAGCTGATGGAGAAGACTATGGATGGCCAGGGCCATCTAGGGCCTCAGATCCAGATGTGGAGGAGCAGCTTCAAGAGCTGGAGGAAACTCAAACTGAAGAGATGGAAACAGAAACAGATGAAGAAGATTGTGGAGGACCAGAACCAGCCGAAAACTCAGATCCAAATCCAAATGTAAAACCAGATACTGAAGACAAGAACAGAGACTCTTCTGAACCCGAGACTGACGACAGCTGTGATTGGACAGAAACCAGAAAACCTGAGTGCCCTCCAGAAAGTGCCAAACTTCCTTTTAGAGACTGGACGTACTATGTTGACAAGACCGTATGTTCCTGCTCCGAGTGCGGCAAAACTTTTAACAACAAGACAAATCTCAAAGTCCACATGTTGATCCACACGGGAGAGAAACCTTTCAGTTGCATCATTTGCAGTAAAAGGTTTTCCACAAAGCCAAAGTTGATTCATCACATGAGGAATCACCCAGAAGACAAACCCTTCAGCTGTCCAGTCTGTCCGAGGAGGTATCGATTCAAACGAGACGTCGACAGACACATGAGAGCGGGTTGCATTTTTTTACAATATTTATCCGGAGCTCCGGGCTGCCCGACAAGAAAATGAGACCCAAGCGAATCCTGAAAATACATAATTTTTTATATTTTGGGTAGGGGGGTAGAAAAACTTCTCTTCAGGCCTGGAATTTGTGACTGTTGATGAGACGTTTGGATTTCTATCCCCCCAAAAAGAGGCGTGGCCTTCACCTTTTGCAAAATACCAATATATTTCTGGTCCGGACTGTCGGCATATGCTGCTAGTTGGTGGCAGGAACGTTGAACATGGGAGTCAAGAAAGCAAGCCCTAGCAGTTTGCTTATGCCCAAATGTCTGGGAAGGGTATATTCCTAGTTCTACCCAAATAATGTCATCAAACTTGATCACCTAGATTGTCGAGAAAACTAGAGTGTATTCCACCATTTCTCCAGCAGGGCGCAGCCATCTCACAACAAGCCAGCTGTTGGGAATAGAATCAAAGTATTGTGGACATTGAAGTATGTGCGACTCCTCTACGATAGGTGGAGATATGCCCCTTTCAGCTTGTTAGTATTGGACCTTTTTCCTGTTGACCTATTACGTCACAGACCAAACAATGGACAAACAAGTTAGCTACGGTTAGCTAGCTGCTAACTGCTACCATGGTGGACAACTTTACAGCTCTGTACATTTGGTCCGTCCAAAAAGTCACGGCTCTGGATGTAGATTTCTCCATGTTGTTACCGGCTTCTTCTTCTCTTACACATTTTATGCTATTGGACTTCTGGGTCAAAGCCCGGGGCAAAAGTAAAATTCCAACAAACCACAGTCATTATTTAGTATTTCATCTCAACTTTAGGGTCACATTCTTTGTGTCACACTGAAATGTCAGCCAGTCAAACCATTTGAAATGACAGTTTAACATCGAGCCTCCTCAATTAGCGACACCGGATGAACTCAGTCTTGTACGGAGTGTTGACATTGTGAGTCCTCTGGACCCACCGGTGGTCCTCTGAGGGGGTCCCCATTAATATTAGTGTTTCTGACAGGTCGTGGTGTTAGACTGTTTGATCTTGTGTTGTTACAGTTATAATCATATTCATTCATGTTAAAAATGTAACCGAAAATTCAACAAATAAATTCTGAAACTTAATTTACCAAACCACAGCGTAAATGTCTCTTTATATCCAGGCTACGTGCAAAATATTATATATCATGTCAAATGTTGATAAGACATTGAAACAGAATTTTTTTTATGAAATTCAAAACAATGATTTAAAAAGTAAAATTAAAGATCTTGATTATCATGTTTGATAAATACATTTAAAATTTACATTTACAAACATTTAATTCCCTTACTTCCTGCATGTTTTTCTGAATAAACCTGTAATCTGGACTTTTATTTTGAAGGAGAGCAGCTGAGCTGCCCCGGAAGCTCTATTGTTTCCTGTGGCTAACTTGACAGTGTTTGAACAAGATGGCGTCGAGCAGAAACGTCTGTTAGCAGAGTGTCTTTGTTGTGTTTTTAAAGTGTGAAGATGTGTAAAGTCCAAATGCTGAGAGCGTTGGTGAAGCAGCGACTAACTGCAGCTGCTGAAGAGATATTTGGGCTGTTTGAAAGAACGATAGCAGAGTACGAGGAGCAACTTTGTCGCTCAAAAGAGGAGAACGAGCGACAACGCAAACTACTGGACGCTGTTTACAACCCTCAGCTCAGGTTACACAGAGCAGGTTAGTGTCTTCTTCTTCTGTGGTTATAAACACACAGCAGGTTAGTGTCTTCTTCTTCTGTGGTTATAAACACACAGCAGGTTAGTGTCTTCTTCTTCTGTGGTTATAAACACAGCAGGTTAGTGTCTTCTTCTTCTTCTGTGGTTATAAACACACAGCAGGTTAGTGTCTTCTTCTTGTGGTTATAAACACACAGCAGGTTAGTGTCTTCTTCTTCTGTGGTTATAAACACACAGCAGGTTAGTGTCTTCTTCTTCTGTGGTTATAAACACACAGCAGGTTAGTGTCTTCTTCTTCTGTGGTTATAAACACACAGCAGGTTAGTGTCTTTATCAAGTGTTGTGAACGCACAGGCAGCGGACCAACCATAATCATGAGATAAGCGCAGTGTCACAGAGCCGTATGTGAGGAAAAACAAAGTATTTCTCGTGAGGATCAGAGATTAATTCTACTAAAATATGAGGAGGAGAAAAGCAACATTACAGAAAAGGCCAACACCGTGGCAGCTGCAGGAGGAGGAAACATGTGGGGCAACACATAACAGGATGAATAATGTTTAGTTTTAGTTTAGATTAGTGTATTTGCACATAATGTTAAAAACAGACAGTATAAAATTCACAAGACTAAAAACAGAAAAGTGCCGGAGAGGTTAGAAGATACTAAAAGCTTATCAAAGAAATTCCCCTGTCAAAACATCAATGAAATGTGTAGGTTAAATTACTCATCACTGGTTCAAGCAGCTACAGTACCTGTACCTGCACATCTGACACTGATCACACCCTTGAATCCCATGAAATCAATGCAAAAGGAAAATCCCTCAAACACCATGAAGTGTAGACATGACAGGCTACTGTCCACATTTCCAGCAGCAAAGCTGTCAGTTAGGCACATTATCTTTAACAGGGATCGTTTCCTCCAACAAAACAAAATGTTGGCACTAAGTAATGGTGCTATTAAGTGTCTGCAAATGATCAGTTTCTTTCTTATGAAGGGCGGGATGAGATTTCGACTTCTTTCCACTCCTTTGTGAACAATCTTTTCATTGTCTGTTGTTGTTGCTTTCTTTTCTTTTTTAATGTTCAAAATAAACTTTCAAATCAAATGAATTAAACTTCCCGTCATGACTGGGCTGCATTTCTGTCAGCGGAGTCATTTTTTCCAAACAGCTGATTGGCCAGTGGGTGGAGCTTTTTATAGGATCAGATTCAACCCTGAACTTACCTGCTCCGGAGCAGGATAGCCATTCAGAGTCAGTTACCATGTTGATCTACCCCGATAAGACCTGAACCGGCTTCATGAGACCGAAAACCAGGTTAACCCTGAAGTTACCTCGCTGAGACATTAAGCCTGCTTCATGATACAGGCCCCTGCTCTGTTTTCTTGTTTGTTTGTTTTACATTTTATTTAGTTTTCATTTCATTTTCTTGACCTTTACATATGTGTGTGTGTGTGTGTGTTTGTGTATATATATATTTTTTTCTTCTCTGGCTTTGAACCTTTTTTATATGCTTTTGACTAGGGATGCACCAAAATGAAAATTTGTGGCCAAAGCCGAATAATACGAAACGCTTGGCCGAATACCGAGTTGTTTAGTTTTTCATTAGTTTTTGCAATTGAACACCCTCCAGATTAGTGTTGTCACGGTACCAAAATTGGATCCCACTGTACGATACCAGTGAAAGTATCACGGTTCTGAGTAGTATCAGGATACCACAGTGAAAATGAGGCAGATGTGCCTTTTGAGTCTTTTAAGTAAAGATCAGTCCCTTCATAAGTAAAGAACAGCCCCTCCATAAGTAAAGATCAGTCCCTCCATAAGTAAAGATCAGTCCCTTCATAAGTAAAGATCAGTCCCTCCATAAGTAAAGAACAGTCCCTCCATAAGTAAAGAACAGTCCCTCCATAAGTAAAGATCAGTCCCTTCATAAGTAAAGATCAGTCCCTTCATAAGTAAAGAACAGTCCCTTCATAAGTAAAGATCATCCTTCATAAGTAAAGAACAGTCCCTTCATAAGTAAAGAACAGTCCCTTCATAAGTAAAGAACAGTCCCTTCATAAGTAAAGATCAGTCCCTTCATAAGTAAAGAACAGTCCCTCCATAAGTAAAGATCAGTCCCTCCATAAGTAAAGAACAGTCCCTCCATAAGTAAAGATCAGTCCCTCCATAAGTAAAGATCAGTCCCTTCATAAGTAAAGAACAGTCCCTCCATAAGATCAGTCCCTCCATAAGTAAAGAACAGTCCCTCCATAAGTAAAGTCCCTCCATAAGTAAAGAACAGTCCCTTCATAAGTAAAGAACAGTCCCTCCATAAGTAAAGATCAGTCCCTCCATAAGTAAAGATCAGTCCCTTCATAAGTAAAGAACAGTCCCTCCATAAGATCAGTCCCTCCATAAGTAAAGAACAGTCCCTCCATAAGTAAAGTCCCTCCATAAGTAAAGAACAGTCCCTTCATAAGTAAAGAACAGTCCCTCCATAAGTAAAGAACAGTCCCTTCATAAGTAAAGAACAGTCCCTCCATAAGATCAGTCCCTCCATAAGTAAAGAACAGTCCCTCCATAAGTAAAGAACAGTCCCTTCATAAGTAAAGAACAGTCCCTCCATAAGTAAAGAACAGTCCCTCCATAAGTAAAGTCCCTCCATAAGTAAAGAACAGTCCCTTCATAAGTAAAGATCAGTCCCTCCATAAGTAAAGAACAGTCCCTCCATAAGTAAAGAACAGTCCCTTCATAAGTAAAGATCAGTCCCTCCATAAGTAAAGAACAGTCCCTCCATAAGTAAAGAACAGTCCCTTCATAAGTAAAGAACAGTCCCTCCATAAGATCAGTCCCTCCATAAGTAAAGAACAGTCCCTCCATAAGTAAAGAACAGTCCCTCCATAAGTAAAGAACAGTCCCTCCATAAGTAAAGAACAGTCCCTTCATAAGTAAAGAACAGTCCCTCCATAAGATCAGTCCCTCCATAAGTAAAGATCAGTCCCTTCATAAGTAAAGAACAGTCCCTCCATAAGTAAAGAACAGTCCCTCCATAAGTAAAGTCCCTCCATAAGTAAAGAACAGTCCCTCCATAAGTAAAGAACAGTCCCTCCATAAGTAAAGAACAGTCCCTCCACAAGTAAAGTCCCTCCATAAGTAAAGAACAGTCCCTCCATAAGTAAAGAACAGTCCCTCCATAAGTAAAGTCCCTCCATAAGTAAAGAACAGTCCCTCCATAAGTAAAGAACAGTCCCTCCATAAGTAAAGTCCCTCCATAAGTAAAGAACAGTCCCTTCATAAGTAAAGAACAGTCCCTCCATAAGTAAAGAACAGTCCCTTCATAAGTAAAGAACAGTCCCTCCATAAGATCAGTCCCTCCATAAGTAAAGAACAGTCCCTCCATAAGTAAAGAACAGTCCCTTCATAAGTAAAGAACAGTCCCTCCATAAGTAAAGAACAGTCCCTCCATAAGTAAAGTCCCTCCATAAGTAAAGAACAGTCCCTTCATAAGTAAAGATCAGTCCCTCCATAAGTAAAGAACAGTCCCTCCATAAGTAAAGAACAGTCCCTTCATAAGTAAAGATCAGTCCCTCCATAAGTAAAGAACAGTCCCTCCATAAGTAAAGATCAGTCCCTTCATAAGTAAAGAACAGTCCCTCCATAAGTAAAGAACAGTCCCTCCATAAGATCAGTCCCTCCATAAGTAAAGAACAGTCCCTCCATAAGTAAAGTCCCTCCATAAGTAAAGAACAGTCCCTTCATAAGTAAAGAACAGTCCCTCCATAAGTAAAGAACAGTCCCTTCATAAGTAAAGAACAGTCCCTCCATAAGTAAAGAACAGTCCCTCCATAAGTAAAGTCCCTCCATAAGTAAAGAACAGTCCCTTCATAAGTAAAGAACAGTCCCTTCATAAGTAAAGAACAGTCCCTCCATAAGTAAAGAACAGTCCCTCCATAAGTAAAGAACAGTCCCTTCATAAGTAAAGAACAGTCCCTCCATAAGTAAAGAACAGTCCCTCCATAAGTAAAGTCCCTCCATAAGTAAAGAACAGTCCCTTCATAAGTAAAGAACAGTCCCTTCATAAGTAAAGAACAGTCCCTCCATAAGTAAAGAACAGTCCCTCCATAAGTAAAGAACAGTCCCTTCATAAGTAAAGATCAGTCCCTCCATAAGTAAAGAACAGTCCCTCCATAAGTAAAGAACAGTCCCTTCATAAGTAAAGAACAGTCCCTCCATAAGTAAAGAACAGTCCTCCATAAGTAAAGAACAGTCCCTTCATAAGTAAAGAACAGTCCCTTCATAAGTAAAGATCAGTCCCTCCATAAGTAAAGAACAGTCCCTTCATAAGTAAAGAACAGTCCCTCCATAAGTAAAGAACAGTCCCTTCATAAGTAAAGAACAGTCCCTCCATAAGTAAAGAACAGTCCCTTCATAAGTAAAGAACAGTCCCTCCATAAGTAAAGAACAGTCCCTAAAGTGCGGTGAGGTTTGTGGGCTGTTACCTGCCACAAAGAGAGAAATGTGAACGGCTCGTTTCTCCTTTGACACGTCACATACCTGTGTTCGGCTGGCTCGGCTGTTCAGGTACTACTGGGCTGTCATGACGCCAAGAAGAGCATATTATTGGAGCCGACTTCTCCGTCACAGTCAGTAAGCAGATGGCCGCTGTATTTGACAGGAACACATTACTGTCTGTGTCTGTGAGCCCTGTTCAACTGGTGGGATTCGCCTATTGTTTCTGCTGCTGGTTGAAATCTGTACTCACACAGCGTGCTGAATGATTTAAGCCTATTTTGCTCGCTCAACACTATATTTAGTCGCGAGTGTGGTGACGGACGGATCGCCACACTGCCAACATTTCACTCCGCCCATCACGACCCACTGTTTGATTGTGTTATCAAAACACGCCGCTATTATTCAGCCTTGCTTTTAACTTATTCCACCGAATACCGAATGTGTGTGTTTTTTTTGTTTGTTGTTTTTTGCAATATTCGGCCGAATATATTCGGTTACCGAATATTTGGTGCATCCCCAGTTTTGGCCTAAAACTGTTTTTTTACTGGGCCAAAAGCCCAATATATTTTTATTTATTTATTTGGCATTAACATTTTTATTTACTTTAAACCTTTTTTCTCTTTCTACATAGGAAGTTAGTTTACACTCATTTAACTTTTGAAAGCATTTATGGATGAAAAGACCCATCAATAATCAGGATCAATGATCAGTCAGTCTGGTTGATTGGTGGACAGCAATACACACTGACAGGATGCAGGAATGAATATAGAATAATGAATAAACATTGCTGTATGACATGACCGCAGCATGTGAAAGTATTAACATGTTAAAAACTGACAGTCCCTGTTATAGATGTGTTCGCTCTTTAAATTCTGAGGTTTCTGTGGGTCAGTCACTTTTTTTTTCCCATCAGCAGGGCTGTGTGGAGTTCTGACTCGCGGAGTGGATCATTGATCAGTCGATCCAATCAGAGCTGATATGATCAGACCGATGGACGAGAGGAGCAGCTGCTGCAGAGGTGAGCAAACTTTAAAAAAAGTTGTGGATGGTCCCAACAGCAGCGTCCTTAGCGTCCCCATGTTTGGTCCCCCCTCTGTTGGGGCACCTAGCACACAGATCTGCTACTAAAAGGTGGAGCTAGAAACCCTGCAGTCTGATTGGTCAGTAGAGGACGGTCACTCTGGTTTTATGTAACCTCTGTTCATACATCAGTAAACTACAACTATAAAATGAAAGAGAAAAAAATAACTTCATGGGGGGGGGGGGGGGGGGGGGGGGGGGGGGGGGGTTTACCTTTTTATGTTTTTGCACATTTTATCTTTTTTTAGTTATTCAGTTACCAGGAAAGCCACCGCCATCACACAGGACCCCACCCACCCCCTGCACCCGTCCTTCCAACTACTACCATCAGGTCAAACCTTTTAATCATAATTTTCATTTTATCAACTTTTTTGTGAAATTTTATTTATATTAATCAGACACTTAATTAACATTTTTTGGGGCATTTTACAAATATTTTTCAGATATTTTATTAGTTTTTTTTGTTTTTTACATTTTACTAATATTTTTCCAATCTTGTAATTATGTTTGTTGATAATTTATTAACATTTTTTATGGACAAGTTTCAATATGACAACTTTGACCGTTTGATTAGTTTTTATTGTCTCTCTTGGATGACAGATTTTTTTAATGAGTGGATCTTCAAGCTTTTAAAGAATATACTTCTGATCCCATGGCGAGGTGAGCTTGCGTTGTTGGGGCTTATTTGGCACTGCTGGCTAGAGTTGCTGCTACAAGCTAGGTAGACTAAGAGTCTGAGTGCAGTTGGACCGCAGACTTGTCCAGGGCTGCTGGCTGTCAAAAAACTACTTACCTGACCTGCTAAGGTTACCTGTCTCAGCCTGAACTACATTGGGCTGTGCTTACCAACACTCCAACCATGACACCAAAACCAGAAAGGTGAAGACTGTAGTCTAGTACAGGTTCGTGATCATTAAAGCAACAACAAGATTACTGCAAGAAAACAACCTCAAGTGACTTTGAACGTGGTTAACATGGTTGTTGGTGCCAGACGGGCTGCTCTGAGTATTTACTGGGATTTTCAGCACAACCATCTCTAGGGTTTACAGAGGATGGTCCCAAAAAGAGCAAATATCCAGTGAGCCAAAATGCCTTGTTGATGCCAGAGGTCAGAGGAGAATGGCCAGACTGGTTCAAGATGATAGAAAGGCAACAGGACGTCAAATAAGCACTGGTTCCAACCAAGGTCTGCAGAAGAGCATCTCTGAAGCAACAACACCTTGTCCAACCTTGAAGCAGATGGGCTACAGCAGCAGAAGACCACACCAGGTGCCACTGCTGTCAGCTAACAACAGCAAACTGAGGCTACAATTCACACGGGTTTTCTCACCAAAACTCGACAATAGAAGATTCCCACCGAAGGACCTTGAAGGATCCTTCGGTGGGAATCTTCTATTGTCCAGTTTTGGTGAGTCCTTCCCTCAGAGAATTTTCAAGGATTCATGTTTGTATCCTCAGCGGACATGAAGTACCCACAATTCTTTGTGCATGATTTGCTAGAATTAAAGGCAGGGCCTCGTTAATAGCGCCCACCTGGGCACCTGCTAGAAGGGAGTCTTGACTAGCCTTTGTAGAGCCCAACTTGGAAGGATCTATCCTACCAAGACAGCAGCCTTGACCGTGGCAGTTCTGGAAAGAGGCCATAAGAGAGCTCAACCCAAAATTAGGTATCCTTTCATTTTGGCAGATGTTGTCTGACGCCATGGGAACAGGTCTTACCACTGCCTAAAGTCTTGCTGGGTCAAAAAAGATTGGAAATTCGGTTTTTGACTTTGTCCATGGTTCTTTTTATCTCATCAAGACTCTGAGACTAAACTGTATCGACTCTTATCTAGTCTGACAAAGCGTTGAACAATCATTCTCATGACATAAGCCTCGATGAAAACAAAGATGGCCATGCATGAGGTTCAAAGTACCACAAATTCTTGACAATGTCTTAATTTAAGAGTATATTTTTTGTTGTGGTACCTCTATACAGTTCATTAAAGTTAATGTTTGTGTTTCCTGTTTTTTGCAGATGTCCAGCAGCTGTTGGTGGTTAAAGAAGAGGTTCCCCCTGAGCAGCAGGAGTGGAGCTCCAGTGTGGACCAGGAGGACCCAGAGCCCCCACACATTAAAGAGGAAGAGGAGGAACTGTGGAGCAGTCAGGAGGGAGAGCAGCTTCAAGGGCTGGAGGAGGCTGATATCACCAAGTTCCCATTCACTCCTGTCCCTGTGAAGAGTGAAGATGATGAAGAGAAACCTCAGTCCTCACAGCTTCATCAAACACAAGCTGATGGAGACCACTGTGGAGGAGTACGACCAGTGCCCAGAGACGCTGATCCAGATTTACAACAGGGTGCTGACGACAAGAAGCCTGACAGTTCTTTAGTTGCTGAGATAGAAGTCAGTCTTGATGACTGGGACGAGACCAGAGAACCTCAGTCAGGTTTAAAGACTCACAATAAAAATAAAGTCCCAGTCGGTCCTATGACTTCTGTCTCTGGTGAAAACCCCTTTAGCTCCTCCGAGACTTCAGACTCTTCTGAACCTGATGACAGTGACGATGATTGGACAGAGACCAAAGAACCTCAGACAGTTTCAGGCTCTGTGAAAAAAGTCAGTAAGACCAGATGTAGAGCTGGTGGGAGACCATTTGGTTGCTCTGAGTGTGGGAAAAGATTTAGAACCAAGACACATCTGAAGATCCACATGGTAATTCATACAGGAGAGAAACCGTTCAGCTGCTCCATTTGCGGCCAAAAATTTTCAACCAAAACGAGTCAGAAGAGACACATGAGAACTCACACGGGGGAAAAACCTTTCAGTTGCTCGGTGTGTACGAAATCTTTTGCGCAGAGCGGATGTTTAGCAAAACACATGAGAATCCACACAGGAGAGAAGCCGTTCAGCTGCTCTATGTGCGGTAAGGCTTTTGTCGAACGGGGAAACCTGAAGGTCCACCTCAAAACCCACATGGGAGAGAAAACATTCAACTGCTTGGTCTGTAAGAAATCCTTCGCGCAGAATGTGAGTTTGCAGAATCACTTGAGCGCTCACACAGGAGAGAAACTATTCCGCTGCTTGGATTGCGGGAAGCAATTTTTGTGCAAGACGCATCTGAAGAAACACGCAATAAATCACACAGGAGAAAAACCATTCAGCTGCTCAGTGTGTGGGAAAGGTTTCACCCAAAGAGGGAATCTGAAAAGACATACAAGGATTCACACAGGACAGATGTCGGTCAGCTGTTTGGTTTGCGGTAAAGGATTTGTTGACAGCGGGAACCTGAGGAAACATATGAGAACTCACACAGGAGAGAAACCATTCAGCTGCTCAGAGTGTGGTAAAAGTTTCATACAGAAGATTCAGTTGACGCTCCACATGACTGTCCACACAAGGGAGAAACGATTCAGCTGCAGTGTTTGTAACAAAAGATTTGCCTGGCGTCCACGGGTCAAGAGACACAAATGTGTCGGGCGTCAGTCATCAGAACTTTGTCAACCTGAGGAGAACAAAGAGGTGGAGTCTAAACAGATAAAAATAGAAGCAGATGAAAAGGACTGTGGAGGACCAGAATCAGCGAGGAATTCGGAATCATATCGGAGGGAGCAGCTTCACGGGCTGGAGGAGGCTGACATCAAGTTCCCACTCGCTCTTGTCTCTGTGAAGAGTGAAGATGATGAAGAGAAACCTCAGTCCTCACAGCTTCATCAAACACAAGCTGATGGAGAGGACTGTGGCGGAGTACGACCAGTGCCCGGAGACTCTTCTGAAGCTGCGACTGACGACAGTAATGATTGGACAGACACCAGAGAACCTCCATCAGGTTTAACCTCCCTGAAAAACGACGAAGTACCTGCCAATAACTCAAGATCTTCTGCTGGAGAGAAAGAATTCAGCTGCTCTGAATGTGGGAAAAAATTTGCCGCAAAAGCTTCTCTGAACAGACACATGAGAACTCACACAGGAGAGAAACCATTCAGCTGCTCGGTGTGCAAGAAATCTTTTGCACTGAACGGGTGTTTACAGAAACACATGAGAATCCACACGGGAGAGAAACCCTTCAGTTGCTCAGTGTGCGGTAAAAGTTTCATTGATAACGGGAATCTGAAAAAACATTTGAGAACTCACACAGGAGAAAAAACTTTTAGCTGCTTGATTTGTAAGAAGTCGTACGCTCAGAATGTGAGTTTACAGAAACACATGAGCGTTCACACCGGAAAAATTCTGTTCAGCTGTTCCGTTTGTGGGAAGCATTTTTTGTGCAAGCCGCGTCTGATGACGCACATGATGAAACACACAGGAGAGAAGCCGTTCAGCTGCTCCGAGTGTGGCAAAGATTTCATTGACAGCGGATATCTTAAGAAACACATGAGAACTCACACAGGAGAGAAGTTGTTTAACTGCTCAGAGTGTGGTAAAGGGTTCATTGAAAGCGGCGGTCTGAAGAGACACATGAGGACCCATACTGGGGAGAAACCCTACAGTTGCTCAGTTTGTGGTAAAGGTTTTATAGAGAAGGTGCAGTTGACGCGCCACATGGCGGTCCACACCGGGGAGAAAAAATTCAGCTGTGGGGTTTGTAACAAAAGATTTGCCTGGCGGCCACGGGTCAAAAGACACAAATGTGTCGGTGGTCAGTCGTTGGAGCTTCATCAAACTGAGGAGAACAGAGAGGCGGAGCCTCCAGTCAGCAGCTCATCTGAACAGATAAGAACAACATCTTTGTAAAGAGCATGAAGCATTTTTTTTTTCCTGTGTACTCGTAACTTCTGAAATTTAAAATTGCATACATTATTTGTACTTATGATAGCATTTTAACTCCATTTTCCAGAGTCCTTCACTTTTCAAGCCTCCGCCCATGCAGCCAGTTGTCACTCACCAATGGTCACTGTTGCAAAGTAAGTTAACTGTCCAAGCAACATGATAAACAAATGCAGTTTAGTGCCAAGCTGCTAACTCTGTAAGGACAAAGAGACCAGATCCATCTGACCTGCGACACCTGAATACAGCACTGTAAAGACTACATCTGGAACCATCATCAGCCAGCAAGCAGCCATGCGTGAACTGGTAACGTAACAAGTGGGCATAGCATTAATACTGGAACATAGTAGTAAAGACATCTAGAATCATTATTCTTACCAGCTTTGTTGCTCCAATGGACAGGATCATTGGCTGGCAATTAGCCATTCATGGACTGGGCATGGAATTCATCTAACAGTACAGGTGAAGCAAGACTGTCTAGTCAGTGTAACATGTATTAATTTGACAACTGTTGTCAGGTTTTATTGCTGAGAACGTTTTATAGTTGGGTTATGGAGTTAGCTTTACTAAAGCTAAATTGATGCTAGTAAGCTTTCAACTAACTTTTCACTGACCGGGCACATTTGTAAAATACAGATCACAGATGCTCTAGTTTGGCTGCTACTCTCAGAAAGGGAATCCAAAGTGCTGTCTTCTGTAGTTTTCTCTGTTGTCAGCCATTTTGTCCTTGTGCGTATTTACAAAACGTCTCTCACACACAAACACACCCTTTGTGTCTTCAGTTAGATTTATTTAGATTGTATGTTTGTGTTTGTATTACTGTTTTATTGTGAATAAATACTTCTGATTCAGACTTCCTGTCTGTTTAATGTTATACAAGAGGGAATGAATCAGCCCACTACTGTGTCACAATCCTTCAGCCTTTATTTTTTGTTTATTTTGGTTATAGTTACTATTTTAGTTATCTATCAAAGTTCTAAGTTGATATATCAAATTAATTAAGCAATTATTTTTGATAGCCATAATCATATTCAGAATTTTGAGTTCCCAATAGTATTTATGAATTTAAAAGAAAAACTAAACTTAGAGGTGTAGTGGAGGGTGCGCTGGGGTAAAGGGAGTATACCCACCTCTTTTTCTGGCCATTGGCAGTACACCTTCTCATTAGCCATTAGCAATTTTTTGTTATTGGCCATTTTTGCCTTTAATGGACAGGACAGGTAAGTGTGAAGGGGGAGAGGGGATGACATGCAGCAAAGGGCCACAGGCTGGAGTCGAACCCGGGCCGCTGCAGCGGCTGCCTTGTACACGGGGCGCCTGCTCTACCACTAAGCCACTGACGCCCCATGATTTTTTATTTTTTCAAAGAAAATATGCCTTCCAAACCCAAACTAGCTTTAGAAGGCATCACAG
This sequence comes from Epinephelus cyanopodus, assembly GCA_026686955.1. Lineage (NCBI taxonomy): Eukaryota > Metazoa > Chordata > Actinopteri > Perciformes > Serranidae > Epinephelus > Epinephelus cyanopodus. The sequence goes on along the minus strand of CM048931.1, from coordinate 39,838,143 downwards.
CTGAAAAAGAAATGACAGGATCAAGACCACTGTGGAAGCAGCAGAAAGATTCCTTGGTATGAGAGATGTGAAAGCAAACCAGATACACGCACGACTGCTGGAAACTGAAGTTGCAGAAAATGCTCATGTGGAGGGTTAGCATATTGCTAATGGTACTACACATACTACAGTGGAATGCGAGAAGCCTCGTAGCTAATGGACAAGAGTTTAAAAAGTATATACATGAATTGGATATAGTTCCAACAACCAAAATGGTGGAGGGTGTGCTACTTTTCTCACAGATGACTTGGCCTATAGGGAGATCCCCTCCCCTGAAGATATGGAATGTACTGTTGTTGAAATTTGCAGCCCAAGGAACGAGGGAAATATTAAGCTAATTAATTTTTATAATCCATGCAGAAATGTAACTGCTGAAATGTTCCAGGAACTGGCAGGCAATGTATCTAGGAAAGAAATAAAGTGTGGGGATTTTAGTGCACACAGCAGCCTGTGGGGCAGCACACACACAGACAGAAATGGGAATGTAGTGGGAGAAATGATGGATGAAAGATCAACGAGAGTTGACGTGAACAGGGGTATGATGTCATGCTTGGATCTTACAGTGGTGTCAGATAGATGGGTGAATACCTGTGAGTGGTATGTCAAGACTGATTCAACTGCAGGAAGTGATCATATCCCGCTGCTCACTATTGTAAACACAAGTGTACGTCCACAAGAAGGGAATACATTTACCAGGTGGTGCTTTGATGAGGCAAATTGGCAAGAATTGAGGTTAACGTTGTGAAGAGTCAGCACATCTGATAACTCTAGAAGGAGGCATAGAGGAGTGCACGAACCACATTACAGAACATATTATAAATGCAGCAAACGTGAGTATACTGTACCAAAAAGAACAACACAGGGTAGGAAGAAAGTGGTGCCGTGCAGCAGAGCGATAAAAGAACGACACAAAGCATTCAGAGAGCTGAAGAAAAACTTATCACAAGAGAATATTATAGAATATCAAAGAAAAAGGGCAGTGGCTCGTAGGACAGTGAAGTGAACAAAAGAGTTCATGGAGAGAATTTTGTTCCACCGTTGGCAGAGTTGAGCTGGGGGATGGATGTCTGGTCCAAGTTCAAGCGAATGAGTTTGAAAAGCCAGTCAGTTAAAATAGCAGCACTGGAAGATGGGGAGAGACTGGCAGTATCAGACAAAGACAAGGCTGGTGTATTAGGTATGACATTTGCTGCAGCACATAGTGGAGAGCACCTCGATGAGATTCATAGGCAGCAGAAAGCCCACGCACTCAGAGAAGGTGAGAGACAAAATGATTCATCAACAAGTGCAAACAACTCAGAGACTCTTTATCTGATGACATAGTTTCTCTCGATGGCATTGCTCTGGCCACTAGCACTACCGTAAGAAACCTCGGAGTAACATTTGATCAAGATTTGTCTTTCAATTCTCATTTAAAACAAACCTCACGGACTGCATTTTTTCATCTGCGTAATATTGCGAAAATTAGGCCTATCCTGACCCAAAAAGATGCAGAAAAATTGGTTCATGCTTTTGTTACCTCAAGGCTGGATTACTGTAACTCTCTATTATCAGGTAGCTCTAGTAAATCATTAAAAACTCTGCAGCTAATTCAGAATGCAGCAGCACGAGTACTAACAAGAACTAAGAAACGAGATCATATTTCTCCTGTTTTAGCTTCTCTGCACTGGCTCCCTGTAAAATCCAGAATTGAATTTAAAATCCTACTCTTAACTTATAAAGCTCTAAATGGTCAAGCTCCGTCATATCTTAGAGAGCTCATAGTGCCATATTATCCCACCAGAACTCTGCGCTCTGAGAACGCAGGGTTACTCGTGGTCCCTAAAGTCTCCAAAAGTAGATCAGGAGCCAGAGCCTTCAGCTATCAGGCTCCTCTCCTGTGGAATCATCTTCCTGTTACGGTCCCTATAATACACTGGGCACCTTCTCTCTCTCTCTCTCTCTCGCTCTCTCTTTCTCTCTCTCTCTCTCTCTCTCTCTCTCTCTCTTTCTGTCTCATTATGTCATACAGATTACTGTTAATTTGTCATGCTGATCTGTTCTGTACGACATCTATTGCACGTCTGTCCGTCCTGGAAGAGGGATCCCTCCTCAGTTGCTCTTCCTGAACTTTCTACCGTTTTTTTCCCTGTTAAAGGGTTTTTTGGGGAGTTTTTCCTGATCAGCTGTGAGGGTCCAAAGGACAGAGGGATGTCGTATGCTGTAAAGCCCTGTGAGGCAAATTGTATTTGTGATATTGGGCTTTATAAATAAAATTGACTGATTGTTACTGAGGAGCTAAAACTATACGGTCAGCCGATGGAGAGGGTAAATGAGGGTAAATGAATTTAAGTAGCTGGGATTATGGCTAGATAGCAAATATTCATGAAAGGTACATATTGGACATTTGGAAACTAAATGCAAAAAGGTTTTTAACTTACTACAAGCTGTGAAATGGTGGCAGTCATTATTGGGTTACAGGTGGTGGAAGAGGTCAGACCAGATGGGGTGGTAGGATGCACAGATTCAATAACCGTAGTGGAAAGTATTCAGTCAAAATCATCCGGAAGAAAAGACTTACTCATTGACATTCATCACAGTTTGTTCAGAATACACAGGAGTGCTACAGAAGAGCAGCTCTGTTGGCTGCCAGCACACGTGGGAATAGCAGGGAATGAGCGTGCTGATAAATGAGCAACAACAGCTCTGGGAAAGGAAATAACAGATTCAGCTCCACCAGGAAAAGAAGAAGGGAATGGAAATATGGCAGAAAAGGTGGAGAGAGTCATAACAAGGTCAGATTAGATCACACAGGACTGAATGGCACGCTGTGTGTTATGAGGAAAAGGACCAGTGATCAGTGTGAGAACTGTGGAGTAAAAGAAAACACTGAACATATTCTACTGTTCTGTAACATGTATGACATCGACCGAGAAAGGCTGCAGGATGAAGCCAGAGAGGCAGGACGTGAGTGGAATGTGACACTGGGGACATACTGGGAACATACTGGGGACATACTGGGGACATACTGGGAACATACTGGGGACATACTGGGAGCAGAGGGAGAGGAGGTGAAACCACCAGAAGACACTGATTCAGTTCTTACAGGACACCAGGCTGATGGATGACATGATGTGTCACTCTTGTACAGTAGGTGGCGCTTTGCACCTGGAAGCTGTTTTGCGATCCGCCAATTGATTGAGAGAAGAAGAATCCGTCCCCCGGAAGTGATCGTCGACGTGTTTCCGGCCCTAACTCCGGGAGCAGTGACAAAGATCTTCGGCAGTGAGCGAAGAGAAGCTGTTAGTTGCGTCAAATAACGGCAGAATCACCGTGATTTAGTTCGTTAATCAGAGATGGACCGACACCGGAAACAGCTGGAAGTGGTTCTAAAACCGGAAGCGAAGCCGCGAGGAGAAGGTTTGTTTCCTTTCTGCTACTCTGCTAATGGTGCTAAAGCTAACGTTAGCCTGTTAGTCGCAGCTAGCTCCCGAAGCTAACGTGTGTTTTCTTTACTGTAGCGTGGCCATATTGTGATTTCCAAAAAGAGGAGACTCGGCATGACATAGACTATTGAAATGATACTCGCAGTTTACTGAAAGATGCCTCATCATTTTAATATATTTAAACTTTATATGTATGGATAGAACATTCAGTTACATTACAAAATAATGTCTCTCAAAGACAGAAATTCAGATACGCCCCAACAGGAGACACATACACACAGTAGAGTGTGACGATCGAGCCCGACGTGTCGAGCCGGGTTTGGTCAAAAGTGTAGCTATAAGTTGTATTCGGGCTGGAGTCAGATTCAGTCAGCTTTCAGTGAAAATGTGGTGTAAAAATAAATAAAATCCTGTTGTCTGTCCTGTTTATTGCTTGGAGACTGTTATTTACGTGACAACACCTGAACATAACACACACACACACACACACACACACACACTGGCTGTTTGTTTCTCCTTCTCCCCTCACTGGAAGTCTCGGACCTTCCACCGCCCGCCTCCACCTTGATTAAACGCTGAAAATAAAATAAAAGAGGGAGACAGGTTTTTCCTATTTTATCTTATTTTGTTTAATGTCTCCGTCTCCTCTCGCTGGAAGCGTCGGACCTCCTGCCTCCTGCTCCCGTCTCAAACACGGAGGTCTCCCTCTCCGCTGAAGCACCCGGCCTGTTAAATAGCCTGTAACCATAACAACTGTGTGACACAAACTCAGTGCTTTGGTCATTAAATAATGTCGGGCTCGGACAGAAATATGTGGCCCGTGCTGCACTCTAACACACACACACACACACACACACACACACACACACACACACACACACACGCAAAACCAAACATTATCATCAGTTTAAAAAAACCCCCGGATGGGACATAAAAAGTGGACATGATGTCCGGGCAAAAGAGGATGTTTGGTCAGCCCACTTTACTGTGACTGGTTTCTGGTTCATTTCAATCAATAAATCAATCAATTTTATTTATAAAGCCCAAGATCACAAATCACAGTTTGCCTCACAGGGCTTTACAGCATACGACATCCCTCTGTCCTTTAGACCCTCACAGCTGATCAGGAAAAACTCCCCAAAAAACCCTTTAACGGGGAAAAAACGGTAGAAAGCTCAGGAAGAGCAACTGAGGAGGGATCCCTCTTCCAGGACGGACAGACGTGCAATAGATGTCGTACAGAACAGATCAACATGATAAATTAACAGTAATCTGTATGACACAATGAGACAGAAAGAGAGAAAGAGAGAGAGAGAGAGAGAGAGAGAGAGAGAGAGAGATGCAGGACAGACGGTAATGACAGTAGCTTACGACAACATTAATGAAAATAATATTATAATTAATAATAATATATTAATATCTGTGACAATAATCATATGTGTATAATAACAGTAGAAGTATGACTAATGATAGCAGCAGCAGCAGGAGGCATCTGGCAGGACCACGGCAGCAGCTAGGACTGGACGATTATGGCAAAAATAGTAATCACGATTATTTTGACTGATATTGAAATCACAATTAATAAACACGATTATAAGTTGGTCGTGTTGCCTTGGGGGGCAGAAACCACAGTTTTGTCTTTGTGTCACTGCACCCTGAAGAAGGCGCAAGCCGATACGCGTTGGTGTAATTTTAATGAATGTAGCCCATTAAATTAAAGGCCTTTTACATTTTTCAAACCCACTTGAGTGCTTGGACTTGGATTTTTTTGTGCCATTTTTTTTGGCCAAAAGTTTTCCTCTTATTTTGGACATTTTTCCCTTCCATGAGCACCGGTGGTTTGAGGGACACCAGCAGCGCTCCACTCTCCTCTCTCTCTTATTATTATTTTTTTTTTTTGTATTTTTTGGGTCATTTCCATATTTGTTTTTTCTTTTTGTTCTTGTCTTTATTTCTTTTTTTCTACTAAAATTTGTCTTTAATTTTCTGTTCTTACAATTTTTTGGGGTCATTTCTATATTTGTTGCTTGATGCGTTCTTCCCGTGTTTTTGAATTAAATCAAGCTCAGGTTTCTAAGGGATAATGGCTTTCTGTCTGTGTGTGTTTCAGTTTTGCCTTCAGATGTCCGGAAAGTGATCATTGTCGAAGAGGAGCAGCAGGAGTGGAGCTCCAGTGTAGACCAGGAGGACCCAGAGCCCCCACACATTAAAGAGGAAGAGGAGGAACTGTGGAGCAGTCAGGAGGGAGAGCAGCTTCAAGGGCTGGAGGAGGCTGATATCACCAAGTTCACATTCACTCCTGTCCCTGTGAAGAGTGAAGATGATGAAGAGGAACCTCAGTCTGAGGGACACCACTGTGGGGGACCAGGACCAGGACCAGGACCAGACAGGAACTCAGGTCCAGACAGATATGTCGGCCCAGTCGGTGAAGACGAGTCTCTGGACTCGTGTGAGACTGATGTCAGTGACGGGAACTGGGAGGAGAGCAGAGAACCTCAGTCAGGTTTCACCACTCTGACGACTGATAATGTCGTCGTCAGTGATAATAACTGCGACTCTGTGGAACGGCCGTTCAGCTGCTCCGAGTGCGGTCGGAGATTGACTCGGAAGCTGGCACTGACCAAGCACATGAGGATTCACACAGGAGAGAAACCATTCAGCTGCTCTTTCTGTAGGAAAACATTTGCCAGGAAGTCTACATTGACCTGTCACCTGAGACTTCACACAGGAGAGAAACCGTACAGCTGCTCCATTTGTAAGAAGATATTTAGATCCAGCGGAGAAGCTGGCCGACACATGAGGGTCCACACGAGAAAGAAAACGTCCAACACCAGTGACATCATCAGCAGGAGAGGAGGACACAAAGAGGCAAAGACAAAGGCGACAAAGAGTCGTTCTGGTACACGCAGCTGAAAACTCACAGGTGTGTCGGCGAGTCCTCGCAGCTCCGTCAGAGAGAAAAGAGGGCGCCCGCTGAGACGTCATTATGCTGCAGCGAGTGTGGGAAGATATTAAGGGCTGCTCCATTTGTGGCAAAAGTTTCAAACAGAACTTGCACCTGACGTAGCACATGACCATTCACACAGGAAAGAAACTGTATAAATGCAGCGTCTGCGGCCGAGGGCTCAACAAGAAGTCACTCGTCAGGAACCATCCATGTGTTTGAGGTCATCACTTCCTGAAGTTGTAGGTACTTATTCACAGAGACGAGTCAGTTTGTCTGTCTGCCGGCTGTGACGTCACGTTCCAGTACTCTGCTCACAAAATGAAGGGAACACTCAATGGTCACAGTCTAACATAAAGTCAGTTAAACTCTGCTAGTGTCCTTGGCACTACTGGTAGCATGAGGCCGTACCTGCAGCCCAATCAAGTTGATGCCAGATACCAGGAGACCGGCCGTTACACCAGGAGAGCTGGACAGGACTGTAGAAGGGCATCAACCCAGCAGCAGGACCACTATCTGCTCCTTTGTGTGAGGAGGAACAGGAGGAGCACTGAGCCCTGCAGCATGACCTCCAGCAGGCTGCTGGTGTGCATGTTTCTGACCACACTGTCAGAAACAGGCTCCATGAGGGTGGCATGAGGCCCCACGTCCTCTAGTGGGACCTGTGCTCACAGCCCAGCACCGTGCAGCTCCATCACTCACCAGATTTGAAACCCAGAAACAACCAAACTACTTATGAACACAGCTGATATTTTGTGTCATGAATTTCATCCAGTGAATATGACGTCAAAGCATTGATGGCAAAATGAAGGGAGGATGTTTTTAAGGACTGAATCTCATCAACTGTAATTATGTAGCAGTCATGTGACACTTTTAATGTTTATTATTCAGTTAGTTAGTATTTTTTTTTTTATTATAAAATAAATTTGAGCTCCGATAAATAAATTCAAAGTGTTTTATAAATTCAAAGTGTCGGCTGATGATGCCTTAACGTTTCATGTCATGTGCCTTTCAAACCTAATTGGGGTTTGAAAGGCATGCTTTCTTTAAAAATCACCAAAACATGCCTTCTCAACTCAAACTGTGAAAAAATGTAAAAAAAAAAATTAATAATAAAATAAAATACACATCCTCCAAATGTCCGTTGGGGTTGGAAGTTATGTTTTCTTTAAAAGTTGCCAAACCAAAAATCAAAAATGGCAAGGCAACAATTTATGAAAAGAAAATTAAAAACAACAACAAAAAAAAATAGCCCCCACATTTTCAAAGAAAAAAAAGCCAACTGTTTTTAAAGATCTTTTTTGTTGAAAAAACATTAGGGGAAAATTTCTACAAATGTTTAAAGTTTTCTTTAAAATTGCCAATCAAAGAACATAAAAATTACCCACATTTTTTTTGAAGGAAATCAAAATGCATTCTTTTTAAAGAAAATAATTGGCAAAAACAGTCTCTTTAATCTGTATCGCCAAAATAAAAAAGAAGCCCCTCCCCAGTGCTAATAAAGTTATTTGACATGCCTCCCCCTTTGTGTTCCACCCCTCCCCCCTCATAAATAAGGGACAGTCCCTACATGTGAGTATGCTACAGCACACTAAAGTGTACTCGCAGTCAGACTAATACTTTGTATACTAAAAGTTTGTTAAAATGGAACAACTATTTTTGGATTTAATAAACTTCACTTGTACAAGAGCTTAGTTTTAAATGTGTGAAGTGAACTTTACTGAACTAAAATTGGACTATATTAAGTTAACCTTTGTACATAACAAACATACTAATGCATATTCATTTTCTTACATGCTGTATATGTACTTGCAGCGAAATTAAAATACATTTTAAAAGTATAATAGCACTATCATTGTACTTTGAGCAGACTCAGAATGTCCAAGTAATAGAAAATAAATCTCTATAAAAGATTAACAGCATACTCTTAATCACCCTTTCAATTAATCTTTATTACTTAAACAGCACATTTCAGTGTTCTCTGCTACACTTTGAAATATGTCAAATATTCAACTTTTAAAATGTCACATGATATTCTAAATGTGTTTTAAAGTATAAGGTGCTGCTAGATCATTACTTTTAGTGTCCTTTATTTACAGAAAAGTAAATGTTAAGTTTCCTTCTTTTTTTATGTGACAATTACACTTTAACAATACATTTTTTAAGTGTGTTAAAATACATTTGAATAATCCACCAGGCAAAAAACGTAGCCTGAAATTTACAGACAAAAACTTTTACAATTACTTGAGATACTTATTGTTACTTATGATAATAAAGTCCCAGTGTCCTCAAAGGATCACTTCCTTATTAACTGTGTCGTGTTACTGTTGCTAAAATTGGTCAGATTTGTTGCCATATCAAATTAAAAACATTATTGAGCATAAATTAAAAAAAAAGTTTCAACCATAAAATTTGATCAGAATTTGGACCTTGTCCACTTTTGTGTTCTCATCAGCTGTAGACTGACTTGGCAGAGTATTGTGCTCTTGCTGCCAGTAGATGGCAAATACAAGTGTCCACAAAACAGGACTGCAGGTCTTACTCAAGCAGAATAACGTATGAGGTGCAGTAGGCCCAAAATATAAAGTCCTCGTATGAGGACGCAGGGTCGCAGGAGGTTAATTCTAGTATAATCTGCTGTTCACAAGGTCACACGTGCTCTCAGAACCTCTGATGAGGTGCAGGAAACTAAGAGCCAACAGGTGTGTTTGAGCCTGTGTGGGTTACTCAAGGTGTTTCTTAGAGGAACTACATTTCAGACTGGGATCGTGCACTCTGTGCCACATATCGTACATCTGAGCTGGCAGGAATCTGTGTACCAGCAAAACATTTTTACAAACACAAGGATCATTTTGATCTCGAGTGGACAGTCCCATCAACTTCACTCCCACATGAGAGGTCGGACTTAGTCCTGCTTTGGCCAGACACATCCCCATGTAAACATCGTCGATGGGAAGAAGGGTAATGGACTGAGACATATAGTATATTACCAAAGCAGTATAACCAGACAGGAGGATCCCCCCGCCACCACAGTAAGGGGGATATGAGGCTGATCTCTGTACCTGAACTGGGATAAAATACTTGCTCCATCGTGATCTAATCGGCCCTGCATTCTTGATTAGATTGCCAGTAAAGAGGTGCTTGCTCCCATCGTTGTCCTCAAGGCCTTGGAGATACTCGACCATGTTGTCTGTGTTGGCGAAGACGTCATCATCACCATTCAGATGGAAGCGGGCGTTAGGACAGTTTCTCGCCATCCACTCCAGGAAGAGTATCTGCTTCAAGGTGAGGTTGTAGAATCCTTCGTTGAAGTCCCATTGGATGATGTCGTTGTACTCACGTTGCTCCAGCTCGAGCAGTTTGTTGTGTGCCTCTTTCTCTGAACCAGTACCCATCGTTCCTGAGATGAAGATCCTTCGTATCCACACATTGTTAAGTAACCTCTCTTTAGCCCAGGTTTTACGCAGCACGTCTCGGCGGGCGTAGTTTACAGGGGGGCTTTTAATGACCAGCAGAAGGAAGACAGCTGCAGATCCATCAGCTGCTCCACATTTGTTAGGAAGGTCCAGTATCATGGGGAAATGGCGACAGTGTCGATAATAGAGAAAGTCTTTTAAACTACTAGGAAGAGACCTGAAGCCTCTGATTTTGGCAGCAGTCATATTTCGTTCACATCTTGGCCAGGAGTACGCAGAGGAGTTATCTGTGGTGGGTTGACTCTTATCCTCGTTCACGTCTGTGTTGAGGCAGATGTTTTTGTGGTCAATATAATCTTTAGAGAGACTGAAGACCAACAGCAGACCAAAAGCTCCTGCTGGCAATAAAGTTCTTGCTCTGATGTATTTCATCCTTGAAACTCTGGCAGACAAAACAAACAAAGTTTTCTCATTAAAACATCATTTTGCCCTGGAGTTGCATGTTCGGAACTGTGTGAACTTTGAGTCATTTTAAGGCAACCACTAACCTCTAAACCTGACCTCTGTAACTTTATGTCAATTAAGTAACTGTACATCAAGGACATAATGTCATTCGTGGGGTCCAAATCTGTAGGATATCATACAAAGCGTTTTATGGGAATACATTAAATATGCTTGCTCTGGTTCTGATTGATATGAAAATAGGAAATTTGCTCCCACATTTGTCAGAACTAAAATTGTGAAGATATTCAGTGTTTTGGAGCAGTTTGAGTACATGCACATTAAAACCTGGATTACTGTAGTCCAGTAGAGAACCATACTTTAATGTTTATTTTCAGATTAAGAGAGAGGTCGCATTAAATGTTAAATTTTGGTACCAAATAGTGTAGAAAAGCATTAACAGAATGATTTCTGACCAATCTGGGGACCCCCGTTGATTTAGCGATATTTTTTAAATCAAATGCGGCAATGGTGTTAACACATCATGAAAATTTGGAGCTGTTTCATGTTATTAATCAGGAGGTGCAGCAACAGAGAAGAGTTATTTGATTGAGGCACCACAGTGTATGGAAACAAATAAACACTGTGCTGTCACCCTGAGGACATTTATGTATCATTAACTGCCCTGCCTGGTATTGTTACACACAATTTTCATGCTTCAACTATTCATTATACATTTAACGATGGTAGAAATGATCTTGCACACCTTAGGGTGAGGCAAAGTCACCCAGCAGAAGGGGCAATAGGTCGTGTGCCAAATGCAGCATCTTGAAATTTTGATAGTTGATGGAATAAATGGTTGATCATAAACTGTTGGCGTGTATTCACGGCAGAACAAACAAGCTGGTGATTTTTCCCCATTTATGATGTATGTTTGGTACTGTTAGAGATTCTTCTTAAAGTTGCGTCCAGTAAAAACAGAAGGTATTGTATGTTGATGACGCAGGCTTGAAGCTGCGTTGTTGAGTTAAAGACTATTATTAGACATTCTAAAGTTAATACATGGTTTCATTCAAAGGAGCATTGTTGTTAGCAAGTGACGCAGATTTGTTGATCTTCATGTTTCTTCATTTTCCCCACAAATGCTGAAGTTACTCCTAACTTGGAGAACTATTGAAAGCATGTCCAGAACATGTAGGAATAGATGCTCATGATTTTGGTCAAATTAAAACCTCTTCTGTGGCAGAAAGACAAAACAGGAGAATCAAATGCGGACTGTTAAATATCAGGTCTCTTTCGTCTAAAGCAGTATCAGTAAACACATTAATATCAGATAATCATATTGATTTACTCAGTCTCACTGAAACCTGGCTGTGTCAAGATGAATATGTTAGTCTAAATGAATCCACTCCTCCCAGTCATAATAATACCCACATTCCTCGAGGCAGCGGCCGAGGAGGGGGAGTTGCAGCCATTTTTAACTCTAGTCTGTTAATCAGCCCTAAACCTAAACTAGACTATAATTCTTTTGAAAGCCTCGTTCTTAGTCTTTTACATCCGACCTGGAAAACCTCGCAGCCACTTTTATTTGTTATAGTGTACCGTGCTCCTGGCCCGTATTCTGAATTTATATCTGAATTCTCAGAGTTTTTATCCAGTCTAGTTCTTAAATCAGATAAAGTTATTATTGTAGGCGATTTTAACATTCATGTCGACGTTGATAATGACTCCCTGGCTACCGCGTTTATCTCATTATTAGACTCCATTGGCTTCAGTCAGGGTGTACATGAACCCACTCACTGTTTTAACCATACCCTCGATCTAGTTCTGACGTATGGAATTGAAATTGATAACCTAACAGTTTTTCCACAGAATCCCTCGCTATCGGATCATTATTTGATTACTTTTGATCTCTTTTTACTCGATTACATGCCACTCAGCAACAGTTACTATACTAGATGTTTATCAGATAGTGCTGTCACAAAATTTAAGGAAATGATTCCTCCGTCGTTAAATTCAATACCAAGTCCTTCAGTAACAGAGGTTTCCCACACCGACTTTAACCTCTCCCGAATTGATCATCTTGTTGATAGCGCCGTAAGCTCGCTGCGAACAATACTTGACTCTGTAGCTCCTCTTAAAAAGAAGTTAACAAAGCAAAGAAAGTTCGCTCCTTGGTGTAACTCTCAAACCCATAAGTTAAAACAAATACCGCGAAAACTTGAAAGGAATTGGCGATTAACCAAACTGGAAGAATCTCGTGTAATCTGGTCAGACAGTCTCAAAACTTATAAGAGGGGCCTCCACAATGCCAGAGCAAACTATTACTCAGCTTTAAGAGAAGAAAACAAGAATAACCCCAGGTTTCTTTTCAGCACTGTAGCCAGGCTGACTGAGAGTCACAGCTCTATTGAGCCTTGTATTCCTTTAGCCCTTAGCAGTAATGATTTTATGAGCTTCTTTAATGACAAAATTCTAACTATTAGAGGCAAAATTCATGACCTCCTGTCCTCAGATAGCACCTATCTAACCTCAAACACAGCTGTAACACCTAATATTTATTTAGATTGCTTCTCCCCAATTTCTCTTCAAGAACTGACTGCAGTGATTTCTTCATCTAAATCATCAACGTGTCTCTTAGACCCCATCCCAACTAGGCTACTCAAGGAGGTCTTACCTTTAGTTAACACTCATATATTAGATATGATCAATATCCTTATTAACAGGCTATGTACCACAGTCTTTTAAGGTAGCTGTAATTAAACCTCTACTAAAAAAGCCCACCCTGGATCCAGAGGTGTTAGCCAACTATAGACCAATATCTAATCTTCCCTTTATGTCAAAGATCCTTGAGAAAGTAGTCACAGACCAGCTGTGTGATTTTCTCCATGATAATAATTTATTTGAGGAATTACAGTCAGGATTTAGAGTGCATCATAGCACTGAGACAGCACTAGTTAAAATTACAAATGACCTTCTGATTGCTTCAGACAAAGGACTCGTCTCTGTACTTGTTTTATTAGATCTTAGTGCAGCGTTTGACACTATTGACCATGAAATTCTGTTACAGAGACTGGAACACTTAATTGGCCTAAAAGGTTCTGCACTAAGCTGGTTTAAATCTTATTTATCTGATCATTTTCAGTTTGTTGACGTTCATAATGAATCATCCGTACGTACTAAAGTTTGTTTTGGAGTTCCGCAAGGTTCTGTGCTTGGACCGATCCTATTTATTCTATATATGCTTCCTTTAGGCAACATCATTAGAAATCACTCTATAAATTTCCATTGTTATGCGGATGATACACAGTTGTGTTTATCTATGAAGCCAGAAGAAAGTAATCAATTAACTAAACTTCATAACTGCCTTAAAGACATAAAAACCTGGATGAGCAGCAACTTCCTGATGTTAAATTCAGACAAAACTGAAGTTATTGTTCTTGGCCCCAAACAACTCAGAGACTCTTTATCTGATGACATAGTTTCTCTCGATGGCATTGCTCTGGCCTCTAGCACTACCGTAAGAAACCTCGGAGTAACATTTGATCAAAATTTGTCTTTTAATTCTCATTTAAAACAAACCTCACGGACTGCATTTTTTCATCTGCGTAATATTGTGAAAATTAGGCCTATCCTGACCCGAAAAGATGCAGAAAAATTGGTCCACGCTTTTGTTACCTCAAGGCTGGATTACTGTAACTCTCTATTATCAGGTAGCTCTAGTAAGTCCTTAAAAACTCTCCAGCTAATTCAGAATGCAGCAGCACGTGTACTAACAGGAACTAAGAAACAAGATCATATTTCTCCTGTTTTAGCTTCTCTGCACTGGCTCCCTGAAAATCCAGAATTGAATTTAAAATCCTACTGTTAACTTATAAAGCTCTAAATGGTCAAGCTCCGTCATATCTTAGAGAGCTCATAGTGCCATATTATCCCACCAGAACTCTGCGCTCTGAGAACGCAGGGTTACTCGTGGTCCCTAAAGTCTCCAAAAGTAGATCAGGAGCCAGAGCCTTCAGCTATCAGGCTCCTCTCCTGTGGAATCATCTTCCTGTTACGGTCCGGGAGGCAGACACCGTCTCCACATTTAAGACTAACTTAAGACTTTCCTCTTTGATAAAGCTTATAGTTAAGGCTGGCTCAGGCTTGACCTGTACCAGCCCCTAGTTAGGCTGACTTAGGCCTAGTCTGCCGGAGGACCACCTATAATACACCGGCACCGTCTCTCTCTCTCTCTCTCTCTCTCTCTCTCTCTCTCTCTCTCTCTCTCTCTTCTCTCTCTCTAATATTTATTACTTTCATTAATGTTGTTGTAAGCTACTGTCATTACCGTCTGTCCTGCATCTCTCTCTCTCTCTCTCTCTCTCTCTCTGTCTCTGTCTCATTGTGTCATACAGATTACTGTATTGTGTCATACAGATTACTGTTAATTTATCATGCTGATCTGTTCTGTACGACATCTATTGCACGTCTGTCCGTCCTGGAAGAGGGATCCCTCCTCAGTTGCTCTTCCTGAGGTTTCTACCGTTTTCTCCCGTTAAAGGGTTTTTTTGGGGAGTTTTTCCTGATCAGCTGTGAGGGTCCAAAGGACAGAGGGATGTCGTGTGCTGTAAAGCCCTGTGAGGCAAACTGTGATATTGGGCTTTTCCCCTGTTAAAGGGCGGCCGAAATTTGGCCAGCTGATTTGACCCAATTCAGGGGCGTCAGCCATGTCAAGTCTCAGCAGGTTCCAGCAACCGGACACGTCCTGGCTTATTTCTTCCAGCAGGCTGCGTTTCAGCCGATGCTGGAACAGGTCATTTTGGCTGCCTGGGCTGTGTGGTTGGATTTTCAATGGCAGGCTTATTTCTTTTGACATATTCTAATTTCAGAGGTCTGACTGAACAGATTTAAGTAAATTTATACAAAAATAAAAGTTTAATAAAGATCAAATAATTAATTAAAAACATGCTCTACCAAACACTTCATTTGTCCTTTGGTGGCAAAGGTAGCTAAGCAAACATAATAAATTCACAATTTTGCACCAAAAGGTTTTTTGTTTTTTAGATAGCTGTTAGCATGAAAGGATGGCGTGTTAGTGTGTTCATATGACACTTTTTGGCTGATACACAGTTATGTGAGGTGACACAGCAGGGGGCTCTGAAGTCATTTTTCTGTGCCTGGGCTAAGATGAGCAGCACCTAGTCTTAACTTTAAGGGGAAACTCTTAGAAAACATTGTGCTTCTAAATCTTTTCTTAGAACTTTGTCACAAAGAGCACCTCATTGTATGAGAAAGGTTTTTGAATACGGCCCCTGACAGCGCAGGGATAATGTTTGTGGCCGATCCTCATCAGAGAAGCGCTCACATCTTCCACCCAACACAAGAGACATATAACACCAAAAATACAGCAACCACAACACTGAGATAAATGCGTCAGTCTCAACCTTCCGTCAGCAGAGTGATCACACTGACAATTAACAGTACATTATAATTTCCACTGAGTGCCCACGCCTCAGGCTCACAAAAGGACAACCAATTACACCTTTCAGGAATGTATCCTAACAGTGGAGCTGACCACACCTCCTCACTGAGGTCAAACTTCCTGTCCCGTCTTCGCTCAGAGTTCCTCTGCAAATTAAAAACACATCCCACATATCTGTGCTGAGAATAAAGTTGTAGTATTACAAGAATAAATTCATAATTTAATGAGAATAAAGTCACAACTAAAATTAAACATTTTAAGAATTGGACAAACTGATTACCGCTGGACAAAAGTGATTAAAATGTTTCTGTGCTTTGTTTCACGGCTAAATATCCCAAAATGTCTTTTACAAATAAGCTGTGGTGAAATTACATTTACAAACCTGATGTCAGACACTCTGGGTGAAAACATTATTTTCCATGCTGTGGTCAACTTTTAGATTTTGGGCTTTTTGCTTCCCTAACATGTTGTGTTTCAGACTCCTGGAAAATACAAATCTAGATTTTATGTTAATTCAGATTTCTGTTCTGGAAATTTAGGCAAAAAGTGCACTTTTAATCAGATAATGCTTCATTTACATATTTAAACATAACATTTCAGAAACTGGGGAAGTTTTATGGAAGTATCTTTTGTTTGTCCTGTTCAAAAATTAGGATCAGTTTATAAAATGCAGCACCTTATCAGTTCAGCCTACAAACAGTATATAATAGCTACAATGCTAAAATGCAGCTTACATTAAAGGTGAATCAGTAAAGTTACTGTGGTGAGTTTTGGGAGAAAGTGAGCACATACCTTCTACTGATGATGTCCTCACCGTTCTTAACACCTGCCTCTCTGGGGAAAGTCCAAGTGCTAAGTCCTGTGTTTTATGACTTGTCCACCTCCACCTGCAGCCTTAAATATGACCACTCCCTCCTTTATTCGTCACTCCTGTCGTTACATTAATCACATGATCACAGCCTCCCTAAATATGTGTTGTTTTTTTAATGGTCACATGGAAACTTTGTTTGCAGAGGCAGAAGAAAGTAAAATATGCCATCAAAGTAAAAGTTGTCAGTTAAGTTGTGGGGTGTGAGGGACGTACAACAGCTATTGTGGAGAGTGATACTTCCTTTTTTTCTTTTGTGTCAATGAGAAGTAAAGCAGCTGCTGTAAGGGATTGTCATTTTGTTGAATAAAGTATAATAAATAAATGGAGATGCAAATCTGACAAACGTTCACTTGCAGATTTGGAAGCTAATGCATTAATAAATACATTTATCATTTTGATACCTTCTTTCTATTTTTGTGAGGACTAAATTGTTGAAGTCTTGTTCCATTTCTCCTAAATACAAACAATTACGTTTTCAATTTTTACATTTACATGAATGAATGTGAACTTTGGCAATACTTAAGATTACTGTCATAAGCAAAAAAAAAAAAAAAAAAAAGTATCAATATCTTGGTCACAGTAGTCATGGCACCTGCATGTAACTTTATTTTCATAGTAAACAGTAAAATTTGAATATATGTTGCCTAAATATGTGAGTCATACAAATTACTGGCTCATGATGGTGGAGGATATTTACAAACAGTGCCTGAAAACAGCCCGATCAAAATAATAATAATGATAATGATAATAATAATAATAATGATAGTAATGCAGTGAAACACAAAATATAAAATTATAACACATGTTAAAGGGATAGTGCACCCAAAAATGAAAATGCAGCCATTATCTACTCAGCCATATGTTGAGGGAGGCTCAGGTGAAGTTTTAGAGTCCTCACATCACTTGCAGAGATCCAAGGGGAGAGGAGGTAGCAACACAACTCCACCTAATGGAGGCTGACGGCGCCCCAGATTCAAACGTCCAAAAACACATAATTGAAACCACAAAATATCTCCATACTGCTCGTCCGTAGTGATCCAAGTGTCCTGAAGCCCCGACATAAAAAGCTGTTTGGAAAAACGTCATTTGAACTCTGTTTTAGCCTCATTGTAGCCTGTAGCTCTGATGCCTCTCTGGACACCGCGCTCATGTGTGTGTGCTTGTGCGAGACCGTGAGACATGAGCACCGCCTTCATGTGTGTTCATGTGCTTTCACTGGTCTCTATTGCAAGCGCACATACGTGAGTGCGGTGCAGTTAGAGCTTCACCTGAGCCTCCCTCGGCATATGGGTGAGTAGATAATGGGTAAATTTTAATTTTTGGGGGCACTATCCCTTTAAGTACTGGGTACAGCACACTGCTCAAATTTGTTTGGGTCTGAAAGAAATATTTTGAATGCTGGATGTTTACCTGTCTAATAAAAGCATGGACTTTAACCTAACCTTGACTGGCTCCAACAAAAGAACTCTTAAAACGTATTAAAATCTTTCATAGTAAAACTGTAACTTCTCTACTTTTATTTCGAAGGAGAGCAGCTGCGCTGCCCCGGAAGCTCTATTGTTTCCTGTGGCTAACTTGACAGTGTTTGAACAAGATGGCGTCGAGCAGAAACGTCTGTTAGCAGAGTGTCTTTGTTGTGTTTTTAAAGTGTGAAGATGTGTAAAGTCCAAATGCTGAGAGCGTTGGTGAAGCAGCGACTAACTGCAGCTGCTGAAGAGATATTTGGGCTGTTTGAAAGAACGATAGCAGAGTACGAGGAGCAACTTTGTCGCTCAAAAGAGGAGAACGAGCGACAACGGAAACTACTGGACGCTGTTTACAACCCTCAGCTCAGGTTACACAGAGCAGGTTAGTGTCTTCTTCTTCTGTGGTTATAAACACACAGCAGGTTAGTGTCTTCTTCTTCTGTGGTTATAAACACACAGAGCAGGTTAGTGTCTTCTTCTTCTGTGGTTATAAACACACAGCAGGTTAGTGTCTTCTTCTTCTGTGGTTATAAACACACAGCAGGTTAGTGTCTTCTTCTTCTGTGGTTATAAACACAGCAGGTTAGTGTCTTCTTCTTCTGTGGTTATAAACACACAGCAGGTTAGTGTCTTCTTCTTCTGTGGTTATAAACACAGCAGGTTAGTGTCTTCTTCTTCTGTGGTTATAAACACACAGCAGGTTAGTGTCTTCTTCTTCTGTGGTTATAAACACACAGCAGGTTAGTGTCTTCTTCTTCTGTGGTTATAAACAGCAGGTTAGTGTCTTCTTCTTCTGTGGTTATAAACACAGAGCAGGTTAGTTTCTTCTTCTGTGGTTATAAACAGCAGGTTAGTGTCTTCTTCTGTGGTTATAAACACACAGCAGGTTAGTGTCTTCTTCTTCTGTGGTTATAAACACAGCAGGTTAGTGTCTTCTTCTGTGGTTATAAACACACAGCAGGTTAGTGTCTTCTTCTTCTGTGGTTATAAACACACAGAGCAGGTTAGTGTCTTCTTCTGTGGTTATAAACACAGAGCAGGTTAGTGTCTTCTTCTGTGGTTATAAACACACAGAGCAGGTTAGTGTCTTCTTCTTCTGTGGTTATAAACACACAGCAGGTTAGTGTCTTCTTCTTCTGTGGTTATAAACACACAGCAGGTTAGTGTCTTCTTCTGTGGTTATAAACACACACAGCAGGTTAGTGTCTTCTTCTTCTGTGGTTATAAACACAGCAGGTTAGTGTCTTCTTCTTCTGTGGTTATAAACACACAGCAGGTTAGTGTCTTCTTCTGTGGTTATAAACACACAGCAGGTTAGTGTCTTCTGTGGTTATAAACACACAGCAGGTTAGAGTCTTCTTCTGTGGTTATAAACACACAGCAGGTTAGAGTCTTCTTCTGTGGTTATAAACAGCAGGTTAGTGTCTTCTGTGGTTATAAACACACAGCAGGTTAGTGTCTTCTGTGGTTATAAACACACAGCAGGTTAGTGTCTTCTTCTGTGGTTATAAACACACAGCAGGTTAGTGTCTTCTTCTTCTGTGGTTATAAACACACAGCAGGTTAGTGTCTTCTTCTTCTGTGGTTATAAACACACAGAGCAGGTTAGTGTCTTCTTCTGTGGTTATAAACACAGAGCAGGTTAGTGTCTTCTTCTGTGGTTATAAACACACAGAGCAGGTTAGTGTCTTCTTCTTCTGTGGTTATAAACACACAGCAGGTTAGTGTCTTCTTCTTCTGTGGTTATAAACACACAGCAGGTTAGTGTCTTCTTCTGTGGTTATAAACACACACAGCAGGTTAGTGTCTTCTTCTTCTGTGGTTATAAACACAGCAGGTTAGTGTCTTCTTCTTCTGTGGTTATAAAACACAGCAGGTTAGTGTCTTCTTCTGTGGTTATAAACACACAGCAGGTTAGTGTCTTCTGTGGTTATAAACACACAGCAGGTTAGAGTCTTCTTCTGTGGTTATAAACACACAGCAGGTTAGAGTCTTCTTCTGTGGTTATAAACAGCAGGTTAGTGTCTTCTGTGGTTATAAACACACAGCAGGTTAGTGTCTTCTGTGGTTATAAACACACAGCAGGTTAGTGTCTTCTTCTGTGGTTATAAACACAGCAGGTTAGTGTCGTCTTCTTCTGTGGTTATAAACACACAGCAGGTTAGTGTCTTCTTCTGTGGTTATAAACACACAGCAGGTTAGTGTCTTCTTCTTCTGTGGTTATAAACACACAGCAGGTTAGTGTCTTCTTCTGTGGTTATAAACACACAGCAGGTTAGTGTCTTCTTCTTCTGTGGTTATAAACACACAGCAGGTTAGTGTCTTCTTCTGTGGTTATAAACAGCAGGTTAGTGTCTTCTTCTGTGGTTATAAACACACAGCAGGTTAGTGTCTTCTTCTGTGGTTATAAACAGCAGGTTAGTGTCTTCTTCTGTGGTTATAAACACACAGCAGGTTAGTGTCTTCTTCTGTGGTTATAAACACAGCAGGTTAGTGTCGTCTTCTTCTGTGGTTATAAACACACAGCAGGTTAGTGTCTTCTTCTGTGGTTATAAACACACAGCAGGTTAGTGTCGTCTTCTTCTGTGGTTATAAACACACAGCAGGTTAGTGTCTTCTTCTGTGGTTATAAACACACAGCAGGTTAGTGTCTTCTTCTGTGGTTATAAACACACAGCAGGTTAGTTTCTTCTTCTGTGGTTATAAACAGAGCAGGTTAGTGTCTTCTTCTGTGGTTATAAACACACAGCAGGTTAGTGTCTTCTTCTTCTGTGGTTATAAACACACAGCAGGTTAGTGTCTTCTTCTGTGGTTATAAACACAGCAGGTTAGTGTCTTCTTCTGTGGTTATAAACACACAGCAGGTTAGTGTCTTCTTCTGTGGTTATAAACACTTATCATGTCTGTTACTGACACTGCTTCTTCTTTGAAATTTGAAAAAAAAAAAAAAAAAGTCTGAAGATGATGTTTATTACATGTCTGAAAAATTTTAGATAAAAATCCAAAAATATATTAAAACTTAAAAATGCTGATGAATTGTTCAAAACAACTGTTGATAAAATCTCTGAAACTCATTATTAAAATGTAGGACATTTTTCATTATAGAAATGTCTGAAAAAAATAAATTAAAATCCAAAAGATGCAGATAACATGTCTGATTTTTTTTTTTTAATTGACGGGTAAAATGTCAAAAATGTTGATGAAATGTCCAAAAAATATTAACACAATGTACAAAGAAATAAAACGTGTGGACTTTTTTGAGAATATTTCTGAAAAACATTATTAAAATGTCTGATAAAATGTAAATGAAAGCACTAAAAATATCAAAAATAGTGTCACAAAAATGTTTATTAATTGTTTCAAAAATGTTAATTCAAACGTCTGGAGAACATTATTAAAATGTCAAAGAAATATTTATCAAATGTCTAAAAAATAATAAATTAAATGTCCCAAATTTTAATAAAATGTCCTAAAAAGTGTTGATAGAATGTCTGGAAAAACGTTATTAAAAATGCCCACAGAAATGTGATTGAAATGTTTGATAAAATGTTGATCAAAGCTCCTAAAAGTAAAATTTTAAAATCTTGAAAACATTTTGACAAAATATCATAAGAATATTATTTAAATCTGTGAAAAACATTCATAAGTAGACAGTAGTAGGTAGTAAATGTTAAATAAATTTCCAAAAAAAGATCAAATGTCTGAAAAATATAAAATAAATGTCTGAAAAAATGTTGATAAAAAATATTTTAAAAATATCAAGAAAACGTTCAAACAATGCTGATCAAATGTCTGAAAAATTGTTCTAAAAAGTGTTTTTAAAAAAATTAAAAAAGGGCCCGAAAGAAAATGTTCATCAAATATCCCAAACATTTAATTTAATGTAATAAAAAAATATTGATAAAATTGTCCAACAAAAAGTTAATAAAATATCAGAAGAAAAATAAATAAATTCTAAAAAAAATATTCATTAAATGTTCAAATACATTTAATAAAATATCTCAGAAATATTGATAAAATGTCTGAAAAGTATTATTGTAATATTGGGGGAAAACGTGTGTCAGGTTGCTCACCTGGCATCAAATGACAGTTTGTCTCTGTTTCCTGTTTGGTGCAGAGGTCCAGCAGCAGCTGTTGGTGGTTAAAGAAGAGGTTCCCCCTGAGCAGCAGGAGTGGAGCTCCAGTGTGGACCAGGAGGACCCAGAGCCCCCACACATTAAAGAGGAAGAGGAGGAACTGTGGAGCAGTCAGGAGGGAGAGCAGCTTCAAGGGCTGGAGGAGGCTGATAACACCAAGTTCACATTCACTCCTGTCCCTGTGAAGAGTGAAGATGATGAAGAGACACCTCAGTCTGAGGGACACCACTGTGGAGGACCAGGACCAGGACCAGGACCAGACTTGGAACCAGATACTGATAACGAGAAGCCTGACGATTCTTTAGTCGCTGAGATTGAAGTCAGTGTTGAAGACTGGAAGGAGACCAGAGAACCTCAGTCAGGTTTAAACTCTGTCAGCAATTCAAGACGTAAAGCTGAAGAGAAACCATTTAGCTGCTCCAAGTGTGGGAAAAGATTTACTGTCAAGTGGCATCTGAAGAGACATATGACGATTCACACAAGAGAAAAAACGTTCAGCTGCTCCAGGTGCAGTAAGGCTTTTAGCGAGCTGTCAAAACTGAAGCTCCACGTTATCACTCACACAGGAAAGAAACCATTTGGTTGCTCAGTTTGTGGTAAAACATTCAGTAGGAGTGGGATCCTGACGGTCCATATGGGAACTCACACGGGAAAGAAAACGTTCAAATGCACCGTCTGTGAAAAAAGATTTCTTTGCAAGGCATATCTGTTGCGACACATGACAGTTCACACAGGGGAGAAATCCTTCAGCTGCTCAGTGTGTGCTAAAAAATTTTTGTGCGGGTCACACCTGAAGAGACACATGACGGTTCACACAGGAGAAAAACCATTTAGTTGCTCCGTGTGCGGTAAGGCATTTAGCGAAAGAGGGAAACTGACACTCCACATGAAAACCCACACAGGAGACGAACCGTTCAGGTGCTTGGTGTGCGACAAAAAGTTTTTGTGCAAGGCGTATCTGGAAAGACATATGAGAACTCACACAGGAGAGAAACCGTTTGGCTGCTCCGTTTGCGGGAAAGCGTTTAGTCAAAGTGGACAACTGAAGGTCCACGTTAAGACTCATACTAGCGAGGAGCCGTTCAGCTGCTTGACATGCGGTAAAAAATTTTTGTTCAAGGCTTATCTGATACGACACATGACCATGCATACTGGAGAGAAACCGTTCAGCTGCTCACTGTGCGGGAAATCGTTTAGTGAGAAGGGAAATTTAAAGAGTCACATGAGAACCCACACCGGAGAGAAACCATTCACCTGCTCTGTCTGTAAGAAATCTTTTACTCAGAGTGGGAGTTTGTACACACACATGAAAACTCACACAGGAGAGGCCAGCTTCAGCTGCAGTGTCTGTAATAAAAGCTTCAGCTCGGAGGAACTTCTCAGAGGAGGACCAGAACAAACCAGGAACTCAGATCCAAATATAGAGCGAGATACTGAGGACAAGAAACCTGATGGGTCTTTGGTCACTGCGATTGAAGTCAGTGTTGATGACTGGAGGGAGACCAGGGGGGTATTCCATCAAGCTCGCTTAGCTCAAAGTCTGGCTTAAATGGCCAAGTCCCGCTTATTTTAGTGAGAGTTCAGTTCCACCAATGTGGCTAAGATTAGCTCCAACTTGGTAACCATGGAAACATGGTTCTGGCTAAGTCGGACACTTGGAGCTAAGCTCTGACTTTCTGTTCCATCAATCTGAGCCTCAATTCTGTTCCATGAAAGTGGTTAACACGAATGCCAGCCTTGTAACCATGGTGACTTATGCTGCCGGCCAAACCTGGTCTGGAGCAGGATTAAGGTGAAGATGAACTCCACTAATGTCCAAAAGACATGTCTGTTTTGCATTTACATACACAATGCACTGATAAAATAATTTGTGAAACCAAAACGTGCTTTCCATCCACTTTGGAAACTAAACAAAAAGTGCATTTGGTAAGTATTATGATTTTGTAACAAATAAAAATCAATCTGTTTTCGTTTATCTTGATTTCATCCTTATAGATGAAGATGAATTAAATAAAATAAAATAAATTACAATGAATAAATTTAAAGGTATGATTAAACACATAGAGGAAGCCTACATCAGTCACCTAAAATGTCCTCCAAATGACTGCACCAGGTGGAGACTATTAAGCAGAGCAGTCAAGACAGGCAGAGGGACACACATTCAGCAGAGACAAAGACTAAGAGAACATGGCATGTCCATTCATTGAGGATGAGGAGCCAATTGATGAAGGGGCACAAATAATTCAAGGGCCTTCTTCAGGCGACCACCAGCCCCGAGGGTCTTCCAGGAGAGGACTAACCCACTGGAACAAAGTGATTCTTTCCTGTGGGAGAGGTATCGATTCAGCCGGCAAAGCATAGTGTATTTATGCACTTTGCTGGAGGCACACATAAGGAAGGTCACTCGCCGCAGCCAATCACTGACCCCTGTGCAATCTTTATGTATTGCACTGCGGTTCTTTGCCAGCGGTACATTTCTGTATAGTGTTGGAGATGCTGAGGGACTAAGTAAGGCAACTGTTTGCAGAGAGGTAGGCCTACTAAAATAAATAAATAAATAAAAACTTAGATCAGTTGGATTATTTCTTACATCACCAAACATCATACATAGGTTGCAAGATGATCACATTACATGGATATGAATTAATACATTAACAAAAAAAGACCTTTATTACAGGTAAGAGCAGTCTGTCTTGCCCTTAAAAGATCTTCATCACCTTCCCAAGCCATCATGGGATACAAAGGATCAAAGAGGGATTTTATGCAATTGCAGGTATGGAAGGAATAACCACAGCCTGAATGTGCAGGTACATAGCCCATGGAGCTACTGTACATGTCCCACTGCTAGTGTCCAGTGTCACTGATGTCACCCTGCATGCTGACAGATGATCTGTGATTCTGAGTTGCTCATCACAAACATCGAGGCCAAATGGCCTGGCGGTGTCCATGATGCTAGGATACTAAGGGAAAGCCATCTGGCACAAAGGCTTGCACAAGGTAAGACAACCTTCATCATGTCTCAACACTATGGATGAGGGTCTGCAAAGATGAATGAATGAATCATGTAATTCATAGCCACTGTTTTCTCACCTTGCAGGGGGGTTTGAGGGGGTCCTTCTCGGGGACAGGGGTTATCCCTGCCTCCCATACCTTTTAACCCCATATCCTGAGCCAAGGGCTGCAGCTGAGGCAGCCTTTAATAATGCCCTCAGCGCCACCAGGGCACGAATTGAGATGGTTTTTGGCCTGCTCAAGTCCAGGTTAGACTGCTTTGATCAACCTTTAATGCAGAATTTTATTTTAACATGTCTTCTTGTTCCAATCTCTGCAGGTTCCAGTGCTTAAAATATCTAAGGCGGGCTCCTGACCGGGCCTGCGACATAGTGGTTGGGTGCGCAGTACTCCACAACATAGCCACCATCCGGAGGGAGAGGCTTCCACAGCTTCTACCCGAAGACAGATGGGAAGAGCCTGCCCCTGTACAGGAACCCAGAGATGGGAGGATCCTGAGGAATCTGTACAGGGACACCTATTTCTCTTGAACCCAACCCCCCTATTTTGTTAAATTCCTTGTCATGTCCATTTATTGAGCCTAGCCACTTTATTCCCCCACCCACATTGTATGGCCCATTTTCACAAACAGTGCGTCACAAAGGGCTTCACATAGCAACATGACATCCTCTACCCTTAGACCCTCACTGAAACAAGACGGAAGACCAAATGGCTTTTGAATATTTATTGTCCTGAGTCACCAAGCTGGGGAGACAGAATGCTACAGAATTAAATACTGTAAAAACAATGACCTTATTCTCTCTGCCTGGATTCATACTTACATCCTTTTCCATCTTGTTGATTTCAAGTTTTAATTTTTTATCTGCAGTTGTTTATGCTGGATCTGCAGCTTCAGGTACCTTTTGTAGAGCACCTTCACATCCTATGATCAGAAAATGTGTCAGCCAAAATGTGTGCAGCCAAAATGCAGCTACTGGTGATTTTGAAAACGGGAAAAAGAAAAGAATGGTAACTCACTTCACTCCTTCCGTTGAGGATGGGTAGTCTGCTGCAGCAGGATTTGATTTATTAATTTTTTGACAATGCAAACAACATGAATAATATTTAACATTCAGACTTACATCTTGGAGTACAGTGTCTTCTACAGAAAGAGTCTCCTCTTCATCTCTGTCCTGGTGATAGTGATGAGTAGGTCCTTCACCCTGGAAATGGAGGAACATAGTTAGAGGCTAGACAGCATTTCAGTCACAGGTTGGGACTTACAGGGTCTCCTGAGGGCCCTGCTGCAACTTCCGGGGGTTCCGATAAAGTGATTTGTCCCTCCGTTACTAATAGAACAAACATGTTAACAGTCAGCAAACTGAGGGGCTGTCGCCATGCAGCGGAGGGACAGTGGTTGACAGTGCAGTACCTTCAACAAATGCGGCCCGTATCTCTGGATCAATAGGAGAGGAAGCACTCCCCCCTGAATCCCATCAATTTTGGGGCCCTTGTTGGAGCTGAGGGCTAGGGATTCGGCCTGTGTCAACTCCTCAGGTGGTGGGCCCCCACCAGTGGCTCCCAGTTGAGCTTTTTTCTTGGTTGCTGCAAGGAACATAGTCACAGCTTTACACTCATATTTATACATTTCACATTATTAAAATTATTATGCATCACTGACCATTTGTAAGGATGTTTTTATATTTTATTTTGACCTGTTGCCAGGTGCGTTTCTGGCCTCCGAGGTTGCTTCTGTTTGGACAGTAAAAAGAGGTTAATTAAAGACACAGTGAATGCTGAGTGAGTTTTAGTTTGTTCCTCATCCTACTGCACAGACATAAGGGTAAATGAAGGAATTAGCTCCTTTTTATGCAGCAAGAGAATCAATTAACCCCTGCAAACATTTAAACAGCGCTCCTCTGTTGAAGGGGGAATGAGGTAAATAGATAATACATGAGCAATTGTGTGATAAATGTTTTTGCATATAAAACAATTTGATTATGGCCACTTCAACTCAGATTATAAATGTGATTAAATCACTATCTGTAGCCTACAACTTGTCGTGTAGTGAATTTCTTTAATTTTACAGCCGAAATTACAATTATCTTTTATGTTGAACATAACAATTAACATTGAGACGGTTATCGTCTGAAATAATGAATGGATGAATCACTTACGCATTCAGCCTGTTGGCAATTGTCTTCCATGCTGCCTCTCTGGCTTTGTTTAGGAGCGGTGTTACCTTTTTTCGTTATTATCTCCCGGTAATCATCATATAGTTCCATCAGGAGAGTTTGTTCAGCAGCAGTGAAACTCTCTGCCCGTGGTTTGGCGGCATTCTGAGCCATTTTGCAACACTTTCAGCACTCGACTTGTTGGGTCTTTTTATATTCCGCGGGGAGGCGCTCAGTGTGAGGCTTAACAGGTGAGGCTGGAATTAGCGTCAAGTGGAGCCAGCTGATCTCGTTTGATGGAACGGGTTGGGGTTTGGTTTGGAGTTGCCGTTCATTCAAGCTTCAAGATTACACCATAGTCCCGATTTTCTTAGCGACTTTGATGGAATACCCCCCAGAGAACTTCAGTCAGGTTTAACCTTCTGAGACCCTGCATCCTCTTACAAGGACATCACATTTTGGGTTTACTGGACCTTAGACTTGATTCCATGTAACTCAGACCTGTTGTCCTCATTCGTGGATATTTTTTTGTGCCATCTAGTGGCAGTAAGACCACAATACATTGGGACTTTATCATCGTCTCATCTGATGACATTGGGTCTTTTTTGTTGTCTTGTTTGAGGACATTGGTGATGGTGAAGTAAGGCTGCAAGATATTGGAATAAACTGACACTGCCTTTTTTTTTTGCAATATATATTGCTATATTAAAAAAATAAGAATTATCACTAGATGACTTAAAGTAATAACATTAACAAATGGTGGCTTTTACTCACCACAGCTGCAGAGGCTCCCAGCTTCACTACATTATAGATGGGCCGTTATTTATTAATCCCTCTGTGTGTTTATAGTTTTACTTTTTATCCACTCCCGTTGCCTTGATAAAGTTAATGCATCGCGCTGTCATTTCAAACACAACACTTCCTAAATTTGTTTCAAATCAAGAGCCCCTTATAACCTCGGCTGAGAGAATTCCTCCATTTTCTAAATAGGCTTTTATTGTGAAACATTCGTCAGAACTCGTTGTGGAGGATTCAGTGACGTGTGTTAGCTTACGGTACTTCAAATGGAGCAACATTTCGGCGGATGCATGAACAGACACAGTGACTGAAATTTTCACCTGCATTCCCACCAAAGAAGCAGTTAAGACAGTGAGGAAATGTCTGCTACAAGACAGCTCCCTTCCATTCAGGACCACCTTCACCCCAGACCACATGTGTGACCTGCCGGACCTTTGTTTGACCACCACCTACTTCAAGTACTGCGAGGGTTTGTACCGACAAAAGCACGGCTGTTCTATGGGCTCACTAGTGTCCCCTATAGTGGTCAGTCTTTACATGGAAGATGTGGAGAAGAGAACGCTGACCACTTTTACAGGAACTGCTCCTAGCGACTGGTTCAGGTATGTGGACGACACCTGGGTTAAAACTGAGGAAGTGGAAACCTTCACAGAACATTAACGCAGTGGACACCAACATTAAATTCACATGGGAGGATGTCAGAGGAGACAGTCTACCCTTCTTAGACTGTGGCGTACATATTGAAGAGGACAGGAACCTAAACATAGAGGCGTACAGAAAACCTACACACACGGACCAATACCTGCTGTTTGACTCTCACCAACCACTGGAGCACAAGCTAGGAGTTATCAGGACCCTGAATCATCGGGCTAAAAATGTGCCCACTAGGACAGAGGGGAAGGTCAAAGGGGAAGTTACGTTTTTTACAACCTTTAACCTGAATTTATTATTACATAGTGCTCAGTGAAAAAAAGTGAGAAACAGAAAGGTGAACGTTTCGGTGGTCAGAGGTTAGTAGGTCAGTATAAATGACCCGGATGATGATGACAAGCAACTCTAGCGATTCATAAAAACACATTGTTGAAATGAACGAGCTTTGCGGCAGATAATGTGTTATTTAGAGCCTCATTGTCGGTGCCCGGATGATTCCCACTATACGGGTGAATGCGGCTCTCGCGGATCTGAATATCTTCCGAAGGTCTCCAAATGACACCAAACTTGGGTGAGTAAACAACCATATTTAACGCCAGAAATAAGGTCCAGGTTGTAAAAAAAGGAAGTTTCCCTTTAAGGAACAGTAATACATCAGGGAAGCACTTCAAACTTGTGCCTGTCCCAACTGGGCCTTTGCAAAAACCTCAAAAAGAACCAGAGCAGACAGAGAGGAAGAGACACAAAAACGTAACAACATTGTCATTCCTTATGTCGCAGGAGTGTCTGAGAAACTCAGGAGGATCTTCAACAAACACCACATCCCTGTGCACTTTAAACCCAGTAACACACTGAGACAGAAACTTGTCCAGCCCAAGGACAAAACACCCAGACAGAAGCAGAGTGATGTAGTGTGAGCAGTTCAGTGCAGCCAGGTGTGCACAGATTTATACATTGGGGAGGCAAAACAACCGCTCCACAAGCACATGGCACAGCACAGGAGAGCCAGCTCCTCAGGTCAAGCCTCAGCTGTTCACTTCCATCTACAGGAGAAAGGACACTCCTCTGGGGACAGCAATGTGCACATCATGGCCAGGGAGGAAAGATGGTTTGAGAGAGGAGTAAAAGAAGACATCTACATCAAGCTACATCAACGACACTACTTATACCCTGCACCTACAATGCAGTCTTGGGATCCCTCCCCACACGACTTCACCCCTGGTCCCACCTGACCCTAACGACTCACATGGTAACCAGGTGGGTCAGCGACTCACATTGTGACCTTAACGACTCTGAAACTAAAAGCTCACATTGTGACCCCTACGACTCTGCAAGGGTTCCCGCCCACACAGGTTTCATAGCCTGCAACTTCGTACCAGTCATTAAGAAATGAAGGAGCTTCTTGGATGAGAAGTGAAACGTCTTCAAGAAACGCAAGCAAGTCCAGCTGCCTACGATATTAGCACATACGATGACCATGACCTGGATGACTGAGAATCCTCACCGACAATAGTAAAAGTAATAAAAATAGGACAAGAATAACCTGATGACATCACACACGTTATGAAAGACGATTGGGGATAATTGGTGTGTACCATCGTGTAGTGTGTCATGTCTGTCGGCCAAGTCACGGCACAATTTTATGGCTCCACTATCGTGTAATGTGACATAGTGACTTTCAGAGCGGGCAGAAAAGTAGTGTAGTGTGTACCAGGCTTAAATCCTCCTTTACTGTTTCTCCCTCCTGCACGTCGCTCATTTTCAGTGTGTGACTGCAGCGTGTGCGTGAGAGGGGGAGGGGCTGCTAAGTGCTCAGAGAGGCGAGCAGAGTGGAGCAAAGAGCTTTCTTCAGAGCTGCTTTTCTGAAGCAAAACAAAAGTTGACATGTTCTTAAAAAAAAGAGAGAAAACATCACATGTCCTGGAATGTGACTATTGCACATGCACACATTGCGATGTTCAAATGATATGTCGTGCAGCCTTAGTTACTCAGACATCCATCCATTTTCATCCGCCTATCGGAAGCTGGGTCTTTGGGGCATCAGGCAAATATTCCAGTAGCTAATGTTAGCTTACAAGCAGCCTTGTTGTTAAATGGGGTAAGTGGTTAGCTAGCTAGCCATATCATATGACATACCCACTGGGAATCATTGTTTACAAGTATAAACTTGTTGTGACATGACAAATAAAGCGATGACATGGAGCGTGTGAAGTTTTTACAAGGAGTTCAGGGCGTTCTGGCAAAAACACCAGGCGCCTATAAACGCGGGGCACGTTGCCACACAAATACCACAAGCAAAAAGCTTCATTATAATTAAAAACTATAAATTAAAAACTATAAATATTAGTCAAAATTGAAATCACGATTACGCAAACAATTATGTTTTGACTTTGAAAACATGCTGGAATGTATTATTTATTGCCCAAAAACTTTGTGACAGAGGACATTTGATGTACAAGGAGTTTCTCAAATGCCTGTTCTAGTAAACATAGTTAAGTCTACTTAGAAACGTGCACAAGCACAAAATAAAGGCCTATGGTCTCGTGCAAATAGTACCACAAATTCACTCATTTCGCTCAGTGCACTGCCACAACATTTGAAAGTTCCCCTGATAACTTTTAAAATGCCTTTCAAAAACACTCAAAAATTAGTTCTAATGTGCAAAACTGCAAATAGTAGAAAATAAGACAAACAGAACACCTACTGTTGTAGTGAACTCGTGCAGTATCTCTAACATGCTTAATGAATAAAATAAAGAGCTGGAAAATAAAATCAGCCAAAGTAAAACTTAAATTTCTCCAAAATAAATTCTCTCAACAATATATTGCATGTTTTTAACTTTTTTGTTGTTTTTGTAAGAAACACTCAAGGATTCCAGACAATCTGGAGGCTAATGTTTTTTTTCCTACTATGGCGAAGGGATGACTCACCCTCCCTCTGACTGGCTAGTAGTCATTGCCTTCTTTGGCTGGATTGGTTAGGTTAGGCATGAGGAGTGAGATTGGTTAGGGTTAGGGTAAGAATGTCAGGGTAAGTCATTCGGAGGCAGAGTAAAGGGCCGTAAACACCAAGAAAGATAACTGTAACGTTAACTATAACGATAACAATGGCAGCATCCACACCAATGAACGATATCATCGTGTTGCTAGGTTACGCCAAACACACACTGCTCGGTGCGGTCGGCAGGGGAGCAGAGTGATGGATAAAATGGATATTGATGACCTGTTATTGCTGTATGTTGCGAGAAAGAAAAAGAAAACCAATTTGCCACTTGCTCCACCTGTCTGTCTGTCTGTCTGTCTGTAAGCTCCATCTGTCATGAGACAAACATGAATGAAGACGTGCAGTTTATTGTGTTTCACCGGCGACGAGCTGTCATTACGCGACAATTACGCACGGCTGCGCGCTCTTTATAACTCACTGTGTGAACCGATGTTGCATTATAAAGATTTGCCCCCCTCAGTAACTTCATCCTGGCGCCAGGCTTGCCTTAAACTCAATCACTGTGTGATTAGTATGTAAAGGTAGAAAAATAAATAAAATTGCGGGTGGTAATGGTCAGAAATTCAGCAGGAATGGGCAGGAGCAGGTTGAAGAAAACAGTCCCACGCAGGGCTCTAGCGCACAGGGTGAATTTTATGAATGGAGGGGAAAAGAGGAGACGCATTCCCCTGCAAAATGTATTTTATTGCAGTTATTTACCCGGTATTTGCGAAACAAAATCACTGAAATTAAAGTTCTGTGACAAAACTATATTGTTACGGATCTTTGCACATGTTTAAGTGGGTGTATGGAAATCCTGGAGCTTTCTTAGTGGGTATACGTGACGTGATGAACGTCTCGACCTGTCATTTCGGATGGATTTTGATTGGCTTCATCAAATCAAATCGCTCTGAAAGTGATCCAAACGATATCGTCCACCACTATCGTTGTCGTTATAGTTGTAGTGTGGACGCTGCCAAACACTTGAGTTTAGAACGATTTTTAAAACTGTATATTTATAGTTATATTTATAGTTATAGTTATTGGTGTGGACGGCCCTTAAGGCCGGGTAGGGCAGGTTTTCGCCACCCTAGGAAAACAAGACTCACAACCCGGAGACCTTCCACAGACTTCAGATTACGTTACATTACCCTCGTCATTCGACTTGTATTGACTTTCCAAGATGGTGGCGGCAGGCAGTTCGGTCTAGGTCGGTAATACAGTCGTAAACAATCTTTTTAAATAAACCTCAGAAGTTCTGGATGCTTTTGGCTTGATGTTAGTGCCTGTCGCAGTCGACCACCGAAGTGTGGGAGTTATATCTGGCATTAGAAGATGGGCTGACTCAGGCCTGATTACAATTAACCAATTTATGGAGGGCGATCAGTTGAAATCATTTGCACAGCTGCACTAAAGGTTTGGGTTGCCTGTGAAAGACCTCTTTCGTTACTTTCAAATAAGGCATGATCTAATGACTCAATGAGTGGGAAGCAATAAGGGGACCACCAACAGGTAGAGGAATGGGAGGAAAGCAACTTAAAAAGCCTTAAGATCACAAACAGTCCTATGTGGAGGGAGTTTGATTGGAAAGTTAAGGTTAGGTACTTCAGGACACAAGGATCCTCACCACTATAGCCCCTTTCACACTGCCAGACTTTCGGCAAATGTTGGGCCGTTTTGCCGGCAAGCTGTGAGCGTTTAGACACACAGAGCCGGATTGGCGAGTTGATCCAAGGTGCCCAGTTTTCCACCTCGTAGGGTAGATATATTGGTGGAACCCTTTTAGTTTAAACAGACGAGGCGGCCTTCTGCAACAGGAGGGGCTGTTGATGACTTGTGGGAGGAGCTGTTGATGACGCCGCACGTGCGAGCCACTGGCGGTGGATAAACAGGAAACAGCTGATAGCAGGATTTAGCGAGCAGCTAGTAGCAAGAGGGAAACACAAACCTGACAGACACTGTAAAGATGAGCAACTGGGGAGACAAGGAATTGCGCGCCCTCCTTGTCCTCGCAAACGAAGAGGCCATTAACCGTCAGATGACGGGGACGGTGAAGGACGGGCCGACTTACGAGAGAATCGCTGAAGGACTGACCAGCCGCGGCTTCCCTCCCACGTCACTGTTTACGTCACACGCTGAGCTACACGTTTTGTTACTGGCTCACGCCCCCCATTGCCCCGAAAAAGGCACATTCTGTATAAACAAAAGTAGGCAGGCGGCATTTTGCTGCACTCCCTGATTTTGTTTTTATACTGCCAATGCTGAAAAAACACTGATTGGACTTTCCTGCAAATTTGCATGTTGGAGAGGATGTGGAATGGTTGTTGATCATATGCATATTTTTAGGGACTGTCCGAAACTGCAGAGATTTTGGGAGAACATTAAAAGTGAGATTGCAGGTATTCTAGCTGTTGTTTTACCTTTGGATCCACTGTACTATATGTTGGGATGTATACCGACAGGTTTACTTTACGGGGACAATTTGTGTATCTTAAGAGTGTTGTTGTTAATTGCAAGAAAAGTGATAACTGTTTCTTGGAGGCAAAGTCACCCCCTACAGTGGAACAATGGACAAAGAGACTAAGACAGGTGTAAGTAATGGAAGAACTAACTGCACAATTGCAAATGAAAAAAAAAAAAAATTTGTACAAAGATGGTGACCTGTAACACAGTATCTGACTGAATAGAACATCATAAAGATGATACTTATCCATTTACTGTATTATTATTATTTTCATTTACATATGTATATGTATTTTTATTTTAACTTTCATATATATATATATATAAACCCAGAGACGGTGTTCTTTAAATATTTGATATGTTTTTTCTTCTTCAAACATTTCTGGTGAGTTCTTTTTTTCTTAGATATTTTCAACCATTTTTTTTTCTTTAAAAATTCTTGTGGACTTTTTAACTTTTTTCTTTCCTTTTGGGTGATTTCTATAAAAACAATGCGCTCTAAAGTCAAGGAATGTTTTCTTAATAAAATCTGTTTTTCTTTCCCTCATATTTATGGCTGCATGTTTTTTCTTAAAAATGTTTTGCAGATTTTTTAGAATATTTGGTGAGTCTCTTTTTCTGTAAACATTTTTTGCTGCCTTTTTATGTTTAAAATATTGCGACTGGTTTTTGTTTTAACATTTTTACTTTTTTTGCTGAAAACCTGCTCTCTAAACTGAAGGCATTTTCTACAAAATCTTGATCAGCTTTTTTCTTTCAAAAAAATATTTTTTCTTACATTTCTTTTCCTCTTTTCTTTTTTAACAAGGAGGAGGATAGAAATTACACCCTTTATCGCAGCCAGACACTGTTCAAACAGCAGTCATGATTGGATTTTCACATGTCCAACAGTTCTTCAACACATCATGTGCAAGGAATGTTTCCATCAGAAAAACCCATAAAAATCTGATCTTTTAACCGTGATATTTCATCAAAGTCACTTTATTCTACGTCTGATTTAAAACTTGCCCAAAATTGAACCTTTTGCACGACGAGTGAAAAACTGAGGCTTTTCTCATCTTCAACTTTTAACTTTCAAACATCAAAGAGTGAGTTTTAAAAATCTAATAACTCATTTATGGTGGAGGAAGGGTCGCGCCACAGCCACCCTCCTCTGATAAATACAGGTCGGTCCCTTATTTGGACCTTGTGTCTTTAATCTGGACTTTTATTTTGAAGGAGAGCAGCTGAGCTGCCCCGGAAGCTCTATTCTTTCCTGTGGCTAACTTGACCAGAGACATATATTCATACAGAGACATATATACATACAGAGACATATATTCATACAGAGACATATATCATACAGAGACATATATACATACAGAGACAGATATACATACAGAGACATATATTCATACAGAGACATATATTCATACAGAGACATATATACATACAGAGACATATATTCATACAGAGACATATATACATACAGAGACAGATATACATACAGAGACATATATTCATACAGAGACATATATACATACAGAGACATATATACATACAGAGACATATATTCATACAGAGACATATATACATACAGAGACATATATTCATACAGAGACATATATACATACAGAGACATATTCATACAGAGACATATATACATACAGAGACATATATACATACAGAGACATATATTCATACAGAGACATATAAACAGAGACATATATTCATACAGAGACATATATACATACAGAGACAGATATACATACAGAGACATATATATTCATACAGAGACATATACATACAGAGACATATATACATACAGAGACATATATACATACAGAGACAGATATACATACAGAGACATATATTCATACAGAGACATATATACATACAGAGACATATATACATACAGAGACATATATTCATACAGAGACATATATACATACAGAGACATATATTCATACAGAGACATATATACATACAGAGACATATATTCATACAGACATATATACATACAGAGACAGATATACATACAGAGACATATATTCATACAGAGACATATATTCATACAGAGACACATATACATACAGAGACATATATACATACAGAGACATATATTCATACAGAGACATATACATACGAGACATATATTCATACAGAGACACATATACATACAGAGACATATATACATACAGAGACATATATTCATACAGAGACATATGTGGACAGACGCCGCATCGACTGTCTGAGCGCGTCCTGCGCCGCCGCCATGTTGGATGGGTCTCACACAGACACACAGTGCAGGCGGAGGAAAGATGCCGGTATTCTGTGCAGCTTACGGTTGTAATAACCGGCGAACTATTGACACCAGATCACGAGGAATTACCTTTCACAAGTAAGACTGAACAATAATTTGGTGTTTGGCCGTTTATAACATTATGTTACTGTAACTGACGGTATTTGGCCACTAGCGAAATGTGAACATAGCCAGCAGCGCTCAGACTAGACTAGAGTAGGCCAGCGATGGGGACAGAGCCGAGAATTTATAAATCATGTGAACCATAATCGAGATTTCATCTAACTGTATTCTGCGCTTTTATCCGCGCCGATTTTATGACAACCTTATCTTCACGACAGCGACCGTCATTATGAATGTGGTTGTAGTTATTATCAGACTAACAACAACACAGACCGTCAGGTCGTAGTTTTAAGACTGTTGTTGAGTCAGGCATTTTACTTAGGTGGGACAGACAGAAGTGTTATTTCTATTCACAATTATCTTTGTAATATTTTGCAAGTCTAAAATGTTTTTCTCGTGTCATGTAGCAACACAGCTGCTAAGACTATCAGTCATTTGTGGCTGCTAATGCTGTGAATGCTGACATTTGTTTACAAGCTCATTGAATGTTGTTACAGCATTTAGGACATTCCTTCAGAAATCAGTCACTTTGGACCTCACCTGGTTTATATTTGAAATTGTTTTTCCTCATATGTTAATTTATACAAGAGAATGTTAAAACTTGGGCTGTTCCGTACTATTCAGGAGACAGGGACTGTCTTAACACATTAGTACCTACAAATACAGATATAATAACAACATAACAGTTTGATTCTCTGTCGAAAAGTTTCCAAACAATTTCTTGGCATAATCTTTTTTTTTGTCTTTAACCTTAATTTGAAGGGGGGGCATACTCTCTCCCTTTCATATACGTTATAGTGTAGACTCTTTTACATCTCTCGCTGGTTTTCTCATATTTTGCAGATTTCCCAAAGATGAAATCTTGAGGAGGCAGTGGGAAGTTGTATTGAGAAGGGAGGGGTTTACTGCCACAGAGACATCCAAGCTCTGCAGTGAGCACTTCAAGCCGGATGAATTTGACAGGACGGGTCACATTGTCCGGCTTAGAGATGGTGCTATACCATCTTTGTTCAACTTCCCATCTCATCTTCAAAGAGTAGGTGTATTATTACACTATTTGCTTACATACATGTCTGATTCATATGTAAGAATAGGTAGTTAATATCACTGTTGCAGGTATCCTGGTGCACAAAACAAGTGCACCTCTTTTGTGAGGTCCTGTCATTGGCACATCAGTCATCAATGAATTGATCATCACTACTACTATAAATACTATACCTGTGGTGCTCACAGTGGTATTTACAGGTATGACATCCTTCTTTCTACTAGGACCACATCTATGCATTGCCTGATTCCCCCACTCATCTAAAGTCCAGACTCAGTAAAGCTTTGGCTAAAGTGGCGAGTCTGGAGCGGGAGAAGCAGAATGCCAGGAAAAGAGAGTGGAGGGCAAAGAAAACAGTGAAGACTCTTCTGGAGGATCTGAAGAAAAAGAACCTCATAACTGATGAGCTGAAAGAGAGGCTTGATTTCTATTCAGGTAAAATTAGATGATAATACAACTTATACACACATATATATATATATATATATATATATCCCACTCTGGGGTTGAGGTGAATAAAAGAACTGTGTTGTGACCTAAATAACATACTCTTGCTATCTGCAGAAAGTATTAAAAGTATTCGGAACTCTGAATATTATCAAAATAATAACTTTAACCAAAATCATTATTTCAGTGATGAAGATCGGAGGATTTTGGAGTTCTTGACATAGCAGATGATGGCAAGTTATTTATTCTTGTGTGATATTGAAGCCTCCTTCAGCCAGTTTTACTTTCTGTTTAACAGGTAACGTTCTTACTTGGACAGAGAATGT
This sequence comes from Epinephelus cyanopodus, assembly GCA_026686955.1. Classification (NCBI taxonomy): domain Eukaryota; kingdom Metazoa; phylum Chordata; class Actinopteri; order Perciformes; family Serranidae; genus Epinephelus; species Epinephelus cyanopodus. The sequence goes on along the minus strand of CM048931.1, from coordinate 39,799,660 downwards.
GCGGTGTGTTTATCAGTCGTATGTATTGTGAAACTCTTACCATGGCAACAAGTCTGAAGCTACAGTAGTTTGGCTGCTGCTGCACTGGCGAGCTGCAATGCCGCCTGCCGGCCACAGTCCACCACAGGAAGGATAGACGTGTTGCTGAGGTCCGGTTTTTGAAATAGAATTATGAGATGTTTTGGAGGTGCCCCATCCACCAGCATCGGCGACTCGACTCTGCCTCAGACACCGTAATGGTTTTTATTTGTTGTTATGCTAACGGGACTTTTCAACTATTTGAATGTAAATTGCGTTTCGCAGCGTCCGGACCTGTTATGGGCTGGAGCTGGTGGTCGGTGCAAACTTTCAGCATATCTCGAAACTTCATTTGAAATGATGGACCTTGGTGACATGTAAAAATGAGGACATTGAGTTCGCAAATGGTAATGCAAGACGTTAGGCTAGCTAACTACCTATGGTAGCTATGTTTTACTGTTTTATGTATGGAACTTATGTGTGTTGACTTGGCCAGGACTCCCTGGAAGAAGAGATCTTGTATCTCAATGGGACATTTCCTGGATAAATAAAGGCTAAATAAAAGTTATGTAGATAAACACACCAATGTAAATTAACCTAACGAAAGACTGTCAGTGACACCAAGAATCAGCATGCCCAGGGCCCCACCCCTGCCCGCCGCCTGGCACACAAAGCACCTGACCAGTTCCTGTCCCTGCAGGTGGTGGGCTCCATGTTACTTGTTTGGGCGGAGCTCAGCTGGGCCCCATGGCCCCAGGTCTGGCTCCAGGGGGCACTGGATGAGGTACTCAGTGTCTGAAATTGCAGAGTCATCAAGATGTTCTTTGCCATCACATGGAGAGGGGTCCGTTGAAGTGGTTATCTGATCAGGATCCTCCTGGGCGCCTCCTGTCAGAGGTGTTCTGGACATGTCCCACTGGTAGGAGGCCCCGGGGCAGAGCCAGAACCGCTGGAGGGATTATAGCTCTCATCTGGCCTGGGAACACCTCAGGTCCTCCAGGAGGAGCTGGAAAGCTTTGCTGAGGAGAGGGACTTCTGGAGTACCTTGCTCAGCCTGCTGCCCTCATGACCCAGCTTTGAAATTTTGATAAAATGTCCAAAAAGTATTATGAAAATATCTGAAAAGATGTAACCTGCCTGAAGATTCCAACCTCTAGTTACCATGAAATCACAGTTTGTATCAATGTGTGTTTCCTGTTTCCTTTTTGGTGCAGATGTCCAGCAGCTGTTGGTGGTTAAAGAAGAGGTTCCCCCTGAGCAGCAGGAGTGGAGCTCCAGTGTGGACCAGGAGGACCCAGAGCCCCCACACATTAAAGAGGAAGAGGAGGAACTGTGGAGCAGTCAGGAGGGAGAGCAGCTTCAAGGGCTGGAGGAGGCTGATATCACCAAGTTCACATTCACTCCTGTCGCTGTGAAGAGTGAAGATGATGAAGAGACACCTCAGTCTGAGGGACACCACTGTGGAGGACCAGGACCAGGACCAGGACCAGGACCAGGACCAGTGCCGGGAGACTCTGATCCAGATTTAGAACAAGATACTGAGAACAAAAAGTCAAATGATTCTTTAGTCGCTGAGATTGAGGTCAGTGTCGATGACTGGAAGGAGACCAGAGAACCTCAGTCAGGTCTGAACCCTGTTAGTGTTTCTAGGTGTGGTGCTGGTCAGAAACCATTTAGCTGCTCCAAGTGCGGGAAAGGATTTGGTATCAAGTATCTTCTGAAGAGACACATGAGATCCCACACAGGAGAGAAACCGTTCAGCTGCTCCGCTTGCGGTAAAACCTTCAGTGAAAGCAGGAAACTGAAGATGCACATTAACACTCACATGGGAAAGAAACCGTTCAGCTGCTCGCTGTGCGATAAACGATTTATTTACAGGTCCGACCTGAAGAGACACATGACAATACATACTGGGAAGAAACCGTTTAGTTGCTCCGTATGTGAGAAACGATTCGTCTTCAGGTCTGATCTGAAGAGACACATGACGGTTCACACAGGAGAGAAGCCGTTTGCTTGCTCTGTGTGTGATAAATCTTTCCGTCAAAGCGGACATCTGAAGCTCCACATGACGTCGCACTCTGGTGAGGAGCCATTCAGCTGCTCAGTATGCGACAAAAGATTCCTCTGCAAAGCGTCACTGATTCGACACGCGTCATCTCACACAGGAGAGAAACCGTTTGGCTGCCCACTGTGTAGGAAAGCTTTTAGAGAAAAGGGGAAGTTGAAGCTTCATATGAAAATCCACACTGGAGAAGAGCCGTTCAGCTGCTTGGTGTGCAGCAAAAGATATTTGTCCAATGCTCATCTGACACGCCACATGAGGACGCACACCGGAGAGAAACCATTCACTTGCTCCAAGTGCGATAAGGCCTTCAGTCAAAATGGGAAACTGAAGCTTCACATGAGAACGCACACGGAGGAGAAACTATTCAGCTGCTCACTGTGTGATAAAGCTTTTCATGAGCTTGGGACGCTGAAGAGTCACATGAAGACTCACACGGGAGAGAAACCTATCAGCTGCTCCCAGTGTGAGAAAAGATTTTTCTGCAAGGCGCATCTGATACGACACATGAGGACTCACACTGGGGAGAAACCGTTCAGCTGTTCGGTGTGCGGTAAAGCCTTCAGCCAGGATGGGAAATTGAAGCTTCACGTGAAAACTCACACGGAGGAGAAACTATTCAGCTGCTCGATGTGCAAGAAAGCTTTTCATGAACAAGGTAATCTGAAGAACCACATGAGAACTTATACTGGAGAGAAACCATTCAGCTGCTCTTTTTGTGGTAAAAGCTTTCTCTTCAAGGCGTATTTGAGTCGGCACACAAGAACTCACACTGGGGAGAAACCGTTCAGTTGTTCGCTGTGCAACAAAGCTTTTAGTGAGAATGCTAAGCTAAAGCTTCATATAAAAACACACACAGGAGAGAAATGTATTAAATGCTCAGTGTGTGATAGAGCTTTCAGTGTGAGGGGGAATCTGAAGAGTCACATGAGAACTCACACAGGAGAGAAACCATTTAGTTGCTCCGTCTGTAAAAAGTCTGTCACACAGAGTGGAGGTTTAAACACACACATGAAAACCCACACAGAATATATTAGATCCAGCTGCAGCGTCTGTGATCAAAGATTCTCTTCGGACAAACTGCTCAGAGACCATAAATGTGGCGGTCGTAAGGCGTCACAGCTCCATCAAACTCAGGAGTACAGAGAGGCGGAGCCTCCAACCAGCAGCTCAACTCAACAGATGGAAACCGAAGCTGATGGAGAGGACTGTGGAGGACCAGAACCAGCCAGGAACTCAGATCCAGACCCTTCTGAAACTGAGACTGAGGACAGTGACGACTGGACGGAGACCAGAGAATCTCAGTCAGGTTTAAACTCTTTGAAAAATTAAGTCTCTGTGAGCGACAGGAGATGTGGAATTGGAAGTCTGAGACATAGTGTGCTTTCACACCTGCACTGTTTGGTTTGGTTTGATTTGGTTCAGTCAAATTCAGGTGTGTTTGCCCCTCAGTGCGGTTCATTGTGCAGGTGTGAACACAGCAAAACAACCGGACTGAGACCTTCTTGAAGAGGTGGTCTCGGTCCGGTTCCAAATGAACTCTGGTGCGGTTGGTTTGTGGTGAGAAGGTGTTGCGACCTGGATGTGAAGCAACTGCAGTCACATGACACATTGTTTGGGTTAAACATGAGCATGTTACAGTCCTGGAGGATTATTAATGTGCACCTCCTCCTGTACTGCCTTAATATGCACATTTGACCCATGGAACTAATTTTCATTCGGATATCTTGAGGCCAGAGGTCAAAGGACCTCTGTGAAAGTGGCCATGCTGTTTTTCCTTCGCAAAAATGTAACCAGCTTTAGCGCATTATTTAGCCCCCTTCCTGAGAAGCTAGCATAACATGGTTGGTACCACTGGATTATTTAGGTTGCGTAGTTTTATATGATTCTGGTAGTTACACAGGTACTCATAGCTGTCCTGTATGTCTGCTGTCCTGCCTCCTGGTTGCTGCATTCCTTCAGTTTTGATCACCTTCCCTCTCTTTGCCACCATGTTGCCACACGTGTCTGGTCTGAATGACATCTCAGTGTCCTTCAGTGAGTCGTTGCGGTGCTCATTCCTGGTGTACTGCTTGGTGTCATCTATGTACAGGAGGTGGCTGACGAATCTTTACCCGTAGCTACTCTCAGAGATGATCTGACTAGGGGATTCAGGTCTATGCAGAACTGTGGGGGCGATAGTGCATTTCCTTGGTACGTATGTGCTTGCCTTGGAGTTAGCTTCCAGTGTTGTTTTCCACAGCAGCATCGAGCTCTTGATGAATGTCATCAGTGTGCTGATTGTCTTGTTGAGTGCCATGAACTCCAGTGTTCATGTGTGGGCCATTACGTCATAGGCCTTCTTGTAGTTGGTCCAAGCGGTGCTCAGGTTGGTCTGTAAAGTCCTAGAGTCCTGGGTGACTGCTTTGTCAACCAGCAGCTGGTGCTTCAAGCCTCTGGTGTTGTTCCCGATGTCCTTCTGGGCCTTGATCATGTATTGACTCATGTGCCTACTCAGCTTAGCTGCAATAATGCCTGAGACGAGCCTCCATGTTGTGGAGAGGCAGGTTATCCGATGGTAGTTTGAAAGTGTTGCACCATTGTGGGGATCTTTCATGATCAGTATTGTCCTGCCTTGTCTGCTAGGTGCTGATAGTTTCTGCAGCCTGTAAGAGCAGATTAAATCAGGTACAGGTGCTGCCCAGCTCTTCATGCCTGATAATCGTTGTTGATGTTGGCCTCGGCCTTGGTGATGGTGACTGGTTCCAGTTTTGGGAGGTTGCTCTGGTCTGCTCTGTGGTCCACTGGCCACTTGGCATCGGTGTTGTGTTCCCTGACATAGATAAACGAAACCTGGGACTTGTTTTAAATATTGTGATGTATGAAAAAACGACAAGCCTTTTACTGGGGTTAAAAGGGTTTAACGTTAAGTTTCCAAAGGCCCACGACTTCTGGTGAAAACATTCTCAACCAAACTTTATTACAACATGTTATACCCGCATCTCAGGAGGAATTGTGCCAAGTAGCATAATGTTTACTATCACAGATTATATTGAAAGTATTTGTTTCAGTTGTTTATGTGTCATTATGTGTGACTTCAGATGTTACCAAGCTTGTTTTACAAAGTCTATGGAACTAGCATTTGGCCTAGCTTGTTAGCTTCAACATCAAGGCTTCGTTCGACCCGCCTCGGCTCCACCCATGCTCCACCTCTCTGCCTGCTTTTGGATTACACAGCTATCTACAGGTGGCGGCGCTCTGGTCAAAACTTCAAACTTCACCTTGAGACAAATCAACGGATGAAATATTAGAGTTACACACCGAGACTGAAACGTGTCTGTTTTGTTTGAGACATTAAGAAAAGGGAAACAAACTCCTGTCATCTTTTGAATTTGGTTCATTTTTTTTCCTCTGAGCTCTGAAAATGTCATCAAATATTTGTCTTTGTTCAAATTGAGTTGTTTGAATCACTAAAAAGCAGCAAGTGTTTCCTAAACTGAAAGGACTTAATAAAGAACTGCTTTATTCACTCCATATATGTCTCCATCTATTTTTCTCTGATTACACCACAGTGTGCCACAACATGAACATTTGAACACGTCATTTAATGACATCTCCGTGAGTGGTGGGAAAGGGGGGGGGGGGGGGGCATTTTTAGGTACTGGGGAGGGGCTTATGTTTTTTATTTAGACTAAAGGGGAGAGATATGCGACTTAAATTTAATTTCATTTTATTTTATTTATTTTACTGTAGCTCTTTTCAGAAAGCACCCACCTGCATGTTGGAAAGGTATGTTTTCTTTAATAGTTTTTGGCAGTTTTTCTTTCTTAAAAAAATTGGTGATTTAAAAAATAAAAAGTGCTTAATTTTTTCTCTTTCAAATTTTTGGCAACAAATTTTGCTTTCTTCTTTAAAACATTTTTTTTTTTCTTAAAATTTCTTTGCTTTTTTGAAATTTTAATTTAAATAAAACATGACCTCTGAACCCGAGGCATGTTTTCTTTAAAAATATTTATATATTTACTTTTTTCACTTTTTGTTAAGTTTTTTTTCCAGTTTTGCATTTTTTTGGGTGATTTTTTTTTTGGGGGGGGGGGGGGGGGGGGGGGGGGGGGGGACTTTTTTTCTTTAACATATTTTGCTGGTTAATATTCTTCTTTCTATTACAAAAAGCCACCCCTCCTCTGATAAATAAAGAACAGGCCCTTGGTAAATAATCAAAGAGTGTATTAAAAAATATATAAAATGCAAAACAATGATGATTTATGATTTTAAAAGTTCAATTAAAAACCTTTATTATCCTATTCGATGTACAAATTTACAAACATTTAATTCCCTTACTTCCGACGTGTTTCTCTGAATAAATGTATGATCTGGACTTTTATTTTGAAGGAGAGCAGCTGCGCTGCCCCGGAAGCTCTATTGTTTCCTGTGGCTAACTTGACAGTGTTTGAACAAGATGGCGTCGAGCAGAAACGTCTGTTAGCAGAGTGTCTTTGTTGTGTTTTTAAAGTGTGAAGATGTGTAAAGTCCAAATGCTGAGAGCGTTGGTGAAGCAGCGACTAACTGCAGCTGCTGAAGAGATATTTGGGCTGTTTGAAAGAACGATAGCAGAGTACGAGGAGCAACTTTGTCGCTCAAAAGAGGAGAACGAGCGACAACGCAAACTACTGGACGCTGTTTACAACCCTCAGCTCAGGTTACACAGAGCAGGTTAGTGTCTTCTTCTTCTGTGGTTATAAACACACAGCAGGTTAGTGTCTTCTTCTTCTGTGGTTATAAACACAGCAGGTTAGTGTCTTCTTCTTCTGTGGTTATAAACACACAGCAGGTTAGTGTCTTCTTCTTCTGTGGTTATAAACACACAGCAGGTTAGTGTCTTCTTCTTCTGTGGTTATAAACACAGCAGGTTAGTGTCTTCTTCTTCTGTGGTTATAAACACAGCAGGTTAGTGTCTTCTTCTTCTGTGGTTATAAACACAATTAATCACAAAGTAATTTTATATAATCAATCAGATTTAAAATATTTATCTCAGAACAAAAAATGATTCCAGCTCAGAAAAAATATTTGCTGGTATCTTTAGTTTAGTTTAGTGCAATGCAGTCTACAGTAAATCCGTGTCTAACGAAATAGCAGCAGCATGTCCACACTGCACGCTACAAAATCTTCTTCTTCTCCTTCTTTGGGCTGTTCCCTTTCTGCCACAGCCAATCATCTGCCTCCATCTAACCCTGTCCTCTGCATCCTCTTCTCTCACACCAGCTGACTTCATGTCCTCTCTCACTACATCCATAAACCTCCTCTCTGGTCTTCCTCTCGGCCTCTCGCCTGGCAGCTCCAACCTCAGCATCCTTCTCCCGATACATTCACTATCCCTCCTCTGAACATGTCCAAACTATCTCAGTCTGACTTTATCTCTAACACATCTAACATGAGCTGTCCCTCTGATGTCCTCATTCCTGATCCTGTCCATCCTCGTCACTCCCCAAGAGAACCTCAACATCGTCATCTCTGCGCCTCCAGCTCTGCCTCCTGTCTTCTCCAGTGCCACTGTCTCTAAACCAAACAACATGGCTGCTCTCACACCTTCTTGTTCACCTTTCCTTTTAGTCTTGCTGTTACTCTTCTATCACACGTCACACCTGACTCTTTACTCCACCTGTTCCATCCTGCTTGCACACATGTCTTCACCTCTTCTCCACCCTCTCCGTTGCTGACCCTCAGTACTTAACATCCTCCATCTTCTTTATTTCTACTTCCTGTGACCTCACCGTGACTCCCCCACTCTTCCCACTCCCACAGAAAGGCCAGTTATACAGCACCTTAAACAACAAAGAAAGCAGATTATTTTTCCTCAGAGGTGAGCAGTACCCAAAACAACAAACAAAAAAATACTAATCGTCCCTAAACATACCTAACAACAATAAAGAAAAGTGAAACAAAAGACAATTTCCTAACCAGAGCTTTTACCATCCAAAACAAGAGAAAAGAACATGTCAGTGCCAAACGAAAAAGGCTTTTCCCTCTTACTAACTGCTTAAAGTGCTCTATTTACGGTGCTCAAATAATACTACTCAAAATTGTTCACCGTAAACTTCTAAACAAAACTCAACTTACCTACTTCAGTACCTGTTCTACTTAACACAGTTATCAAAATACACACACTAATTTATTGCCTGCTGGTACTGGTAGATCTCACGAATTCACGCATAATTGCACGATATAACAAGATGTTTATATTATACCGTCATATATGATTTGCCTCTCTGTGCATCGCGCTCACGTGTGCGCGCTTGTGCGAGACTGTGAGTAATGGGCACCGTGTTCATGTGTGATCACATGCTTTCACTGGTCTCACACGCAAGCGCACACAAGTGAGCGCGGTGCCCAGAGAGGCATCAGAGCTACAGGCTACAATGAGGCTAAAAACAGAGTTCAAATGACGTTTTTCCAAACAACTTTTTATGTCGGGGCTTCAGGACACTTGGATCACTACGAGCAGTATGGAGATATTTTGTGGTTTCAATTATGTGTTTTTGGACGTTTGAATCTGGGGCGCCGTCAGCCTCCATTAGGTGGAGTTGTGTTGCTACCTCCTCTCCCCTTGGATCTCTGCAAGTGATGTGAGGACTCTAAAACTTCACCTGAGCCTCCCTCGACATATGGTGAGTAGATAATGGCTGAATTTACATTTTTGGGTGCACTATCCCTTTAAGGTCTTTTGATAGGACAGACCAAATTTGAAGTCAAAGGCATTAAATCTGCAGGAGGAGTTTGTCAAAGAATGATCCCTGGAAATGGTCTTGGCAGCTGACAGTTATGTGGCTGCCCCTGCTGGCTTACACTTTACACTCCATTAAAACAGCTTTGTTGGCCCTCGCCATTACATTTTTAAGCGGTGCACCGGCGCTCTGAAATGGAGCAGACCCATGGTTACACCACGGTCACATGACTTCAGTGTCGCCACCACAGCAAGGCTTGTTTAGCCACTTGTTGGTAACAGCCTTTTTTAAGACATAAAACCTTCTAAAGGCACAATGGGGTTTTTACTGACGTGTTTTCTGTCAGAGAACAAAACATGAACGTCTCTTTAGCTCGTGTTAACCACAGATATAAACAAAGTTCCACTGACTTTAGGACGAGGGAACAAGGAGTGCAAACATGTTAATGCATTTCCAAGTTTGAGGGAAATGTCTGTTTTGTGTGGATGAAGCCAAATCAATTACTTACTTGTGAGCCAAATCTACAAATAAAGTTACCATACTGTACCTTACAGTATAAAATTAGGGTTACACAAAAAAAGATATATATATATATATATCAAAAAGCTGAATCATAGCGCAATAGTTTAAGTTCTTGTGACCCTTTAAAGTCAAAATGAAGTCTGTAGCTGAAAGTACATGGGAGCAGTAGCGTTTTGAAGTGGAGTAGGTTTCAGAGGATTTGAAGGTTCTCTCTATAGGTTTACATTATGAAAAAAAAGTTTTAAAAAGCTGAATTTTATTAAAAGTATAAATGTTAGAAACCTGAAAAGAAAAGGATTTTTGGATGGTTTCTGGAGCTGAAAGTACGCAGAAGTAGTTAGATGCCCAAAAATGGTTCAAGATAGAGTGTACCAATGAGGATAACACACCGTGACCTCCAACATGCACTGGGGTGGAATCAGCACGTCTAAAACTGAGACCATGGTTCCCCGAAACCAGTGGATTGTTCCCTCTGGGTTGGGAAAGAGTTTCTGCCCCAAGAAAGGGAGTTCAAGTATCTCAGGGTCTTGTTCATGAGTGGGGGTACAATGGAGCGTGAGATGGATGCAGGCATTGTGCCCCACCGTCGTGGTTCAGAGGGAGCTGAGCTGGAACGCAGAGCTTTCAATTTCCTGGTCCATCTGCGTCCCAACCCTCACCTGTGGTCATGAGCTCTGGGTAGAGACTGAAAGAATGAGGTCACAGAAACAAGTGTCTGAAATGAGTTTCCTCTGTAGGGTGTCTGGGCTCAGCCTTAAAGATAGAGGGAGGAGTCAGACATCTGGAGGGAGTGACCTCAACGAGTCTCTCCTTATCTATTCTAGTAGAGCTGCCAGCGCTGTCTGAAAAATAATCTTAAATTGTCTGAAAAGATGTTGAAAAATGTCCAGATTTTTTATAAAAGTAAAAAAAAATTAATGAAGTATTTAAAACGATAATATTAAATTGTCCAATAAAATGTGAAAAAGTCTCAGAAAAAATGGCAATGAAATTTCAGGGAATTAAAAGATAAAATGTCTGTAAAATTATATTAAAATTGTCCGATTAAATGTTTAAAAAAATCTCTGAAAATTTGATAATAAAATTTCTGAAAAATTCTATTCAAATGTCAACCAAATATTAATGACTTTTTAAAAAAAAAGTCCATAAATGTCTGAAAAATATGAATATATTGCCCCAAAAAAACAGAAAAGATGTGTGAAATAATGTATTAATTAATTAAATGTCCTTTTTTTTGTCCAATAAAATATTATAAAGTATCTAAAATATGATATTAAATTGTCCGATAAAATATAAAAAACAAGTCTGGAAAAAAAGTTGATAAAATGTTTGAGAAATATTATAAAGAAGAGAATGGCCAAAAACAAGGCCCCAACCAGTGAGAATAATTAATATACTTGCATCAAATCACAGTCTCAATTTGTGTATCCTGTTTCCTGTTTGGTGCAGAGGTCCAGCAGCAGCTGTTGGTGGTTAAAGAAGAGGTTCCCCCTGAGCAGCAGGAGTGGAGCTCCAGTGTGGACCAGGAGGACCCAGAGCCCCCACACATTAAAGAGGAAGAGGAGGAACTGTGGAGCAGTCAGGAGGGAGAGCAGCTTCAAGGGCTGGAGGAGGCTGATATCACCAAGTTCACATTCACTCCTGTCCCTGTGAAGAGTGAAGATGATGAAGAGACACCTCAGTCTGAGGGACACCACTGTGGAGGACCAGGACCAGGACCAGACTTAGAACCAGATACTAAGGACAAGAAGCCAGATGATTCTTTAGTCGCTGAGATTGAGGTCAGTGTTGATGACTGGAAAGAAGCCAGAGAACCTCAGTCAGGTTTAAAAATGGATGAACTTCCTGTCACTGATTCCAGATGTGGTGCTGAAGGGAAACCATTTAGCTGCTGCGAGTGTGGGAAAAGATTTGCCTTCAAGTGGCACCTCAACAGACACATGGGATCGCACACAGGCAAGAAACCTTTCAGCTGCTCAGTTTGCAGTAAATGTTTTTTGTGCAGGTCCGATCTGAAGAGACACATGACGATCCACACAGGAGAAAAACCGTTTAATTGCTCCGTGTGTGGTAAAGCCTTCAATCAAAGCGGGAAACGGAAGCAACACATGAAAACCCACACAGGCGATGAACCATTCAGCTGCTCTGTGTGTGGTAAGAAATTTTTGTGCAAGGCGTATCTGATAAGACACATGAGAACTCACACAGGAGAGAAACCATTCAATTGCTCTGTGTGCGGTAAAGCGTTTAGTGCAAGTGGGAAACGGAAGCAACACATGAAAACCCACACTGGTGATGAACCATTCAGCTGCTCGATTTGTGATAAAAGATTTTTGTGTAAGGCGTCTCTGATACGACACATGACAACTCACACGGGAGAGAAACCATTCAGCTGCTTGCTGTGTGGTAAATCTTTTAGCGAAAAGGGAAATCTGAAGCTACACATGAGAACTCATACTGGAGAGAAACCATTCAGCTGCTCTGTTTGTAAGAAGTCTTTTACACAGAGTGGAAGTTTATACACACACATGAAAACTCACACAGAAGGTAACAGCTTCAGCTGCTAACTAAAGATACACTTGGTATCAATTTCGCCATACGCCAGGAGGCTGGTGGACAGGGTAGTGGAGGACCAGAACCAACCAGGACCTCTGATCCAGATACACATTCACGACGGGGTACTGATGACAAGACTAGAGCCAGTCGTGTTGGAGTGACTGTCAACTGCCCGTGGACATTGGAAGGAGCATAAACCAGCCTGCTTCTGTAGGGATTCAGGGCTGGAGGAAGACTTGGACTTGGAACAGGGATGCTGCCCGCTGAAAGACTTTGATCGGGTCCTGTAAGACCACTAGGACACTGTCTCTGCACTTCTCAAATAGAGACTTGGTCCTATTGAGGAGGCCAGTGAATGGGGATGTAGAAGATTTAATGTCTGTTGTGAGTTCTACGTGCCGTCCAAACTAGACCATGATTGACCCGAATAATTTGAAGTTCAACTGTTGCCATGGTCATCAATGTTGGCATCAGTACTTGAATCCTCTGTATAAAATAAAGGCACTGGACATGTTCCACTAGGGTTGGGCGGTATGACCCAAAATTCATATCACGGCATAAACTGAATCCCTTCACGGTAACAGTATATATCGCAGTATAAATGTTGCGGTGTAAAACTTATAATGGAAGTAGGGCTGGGCCGTATGGCCTAAAATCATTATCACGGTATTATTTTGGGGGATGCGGTGACGGTATGATATTGCGGTATCGTCTTCTCTCTTTTTTTTTTTTTACACCTTAAATAAAACAATTTAAAAAGTCATACAAGTCTAGCATGGAAACTACTTACTGTCAGAAGCAAAACAGTTACTAATCCATCTATTATTATTATGTATAAAATGTTATATAGTATGTATAAACGTTAGAGGGAAGAGGAGGGCCGGGGGCTCCCGGGCCCCCTTTTCCTGCGGGCCTGGTTTTGGTGCGGTCGGCCAGGCCACCTCCATCACGTAGCGAGGAAGGTGCGTGAGGCCGGCCGGCCGGTTACCGTCTCCGTGAATATGCTTTGTCTTAAGATGGTAAAATAAATTGCTCGTGTTACCTTTGTTTGCTGTCACTGTCACTGTCACTCGACACTTCTTGCAAATTATGTTTTTCTGCTCACTATCCGACCGTATAAAACCGAACCAAGTTCAAATCACGGACGTAGCACCGTTTTTTTAACTGAGCTCCTCTTGCTCCGCTGTCTCTGTCATTTTCACACTGAGGCAGGTGCGATGACGTCATCGACGATAGGACGGTAGAGCGCAAATCTCTACCGTGGGCCAAATTTATATCATTTCTACTGTCTACCGCATATACCGCGCAGCCCTACGTTCCACCTATCCAAACACCACTGCAGACCAAGTACCCCGCCTTATAGCAGCGGCATTCCTCGATGGCAGTGCCCCCCCAGCAGGACCACGCACCACACACCACAACAAAACCTGCTCAAGACTGATCCAAGGACATGACATAGAGCTCAAGGCATCTCCCTGGCCTATGAATTCCCCAGAGCTCAGTCTGATTGAGGATCTGTGGACTTGCCAGTACTTAACTTCACAAGTCAATGGACCAAAAGAATCCACTACCAACACCCCAGTTCCAGAGATGCTTACTACCCATGTGGGTAGTAAATGAGCTGACAAAAATGGGCCCTATATAGCATTGTCAGGTTCCATACGGGTTCTGTAATGGGTTCATGTCAATTGCCCACATGGGTGGTTTTAACCCAAGAGGGCTGTAGATGAGATGTCCATGTTGGGCACGTACCCACTTGGTACTCATGTAGCTCTAGCATAGCCCACGTGGGGCCCACTTGAGTAAAAGGATAAAAATTGGCATGGGGCCACTATGGAACCCTTGGAGAATCCAATACAGGGCCCATTTTTCACCTCATTTACTAACCACATGGGCCCCACATACAAATGCTGGCTGGGTCTGTGGATTAGGGTACTTCTGGGGCATGTCCCACGAATTCCCCAAAACCCAAGTTGATCAAGCATCTCTGGGACTTGCTGGTACTTCAACCAATCAATCAATCAATTTTATTTATAAAGCCCAATATCACAAATACAATTTGCCTCACAGGGCTTTACAGCATACGACATCCCTCTGTCCTTTAGACCCTCACAGCTGATCAGAAAAACTCCCCAAAAAAACCCTTTAACGGGGAAAAAAATGGTAGAAACCTCAGGAAGAGCAACTGAGGAGGGATCCCTCTTCCAGGACGGACAGACGTGCAATAGATGTCGTACAGAACAGATCAACATGACAAATTAACAGTAATCTGTATGACACAATGAGACAGAGAGAGAGAGAGACAGAGAGAGAGAGAGAGAGAGAGAGAGATGCAGGACAGACGGTAATGACGGTAGCTTACAACAACATTAATGAAAGTAATAATATTATAATTAATAATAATATATTAATATCTGATAGTATACATGTGTGACAATAATCATATGTGTATAATAGCAGGAGGCATCTGGCAGGACCACGGCAGCAGCACAACCACACACGTCACACTATCCAGGCACCGCTGCAATACGAGTTAACCTGAGAGACAGTGGAGCACAAAGGCTCCGGAGAAGAAGCCGAGTTAGTGACATGCAGAATGGCCGAGTTAACAAGATGCAGTAATAGGACACGAGAGAGAGAGAGAGAGACAGAGAGAGAGAGAGAGAGAGAGAGAGAGAGAGAGAAGGTGTCCGGTGCATTATAGGTGGTCCTCCGGCAGACTAGGCCTAAGTCAGCCTAACTAGGGGCTGGTACAGGTCAAGCCTGAGCCAGCCTTAACTATAAGCTTTATCAAAGAGGAAAGTCTTAAGTCTAGCCTTAAATGTGGAGACGGTGTCTGCCTCCCGGACCGTAACAGGAAGATGATTCCACAGGAGAGGAGCCTGATAGCTGAAGGCTCTGGCTCCTGATCTACTTTTGGAGACTTTAGGGACCACGAGTAACCCTGCGTTCTCAGAGCGCAGAGTTCTGGTGGGATAATATGGCACTATGAGCTCTCTAAGATATGACGGAGCTTGACCATTTAGAACTTTATAAGTTAACAGTAGGATTTTAAATTCAATTCTGGATTTTACAGGGAGCCAGTGCAGAGAAGCTAAAACAGGAGAGATATGATTTAGTTTCTTAGTTCCTGTTAGTACACGTGCTGCTACATTCTTCACCCCACAACCCACAGAACTCAAATGATCTGCTGCCAGGTACTACAGGACACGCCCCAGAGGTCCTGTACCCATGTCTTGACAGGTCAGAGACAAGGCCAATTCAAAGAGGTGCCTCTTCAGATCAGGGTTACTTCTGGAATATGTCCCACGAATCTTTGAGCAAATTGGGATTTGGGGAATTTAGAGGCCAGATCGATGCCTTGCACTCTTTTTCACGTTCTTCAGGTCATTCCTGAGCAGTTTTTGCAGTGTGGCATGGTGCATTGTCGTGCTAGGAGGGCCACTGACGTCAAGGAGGGCTGTTGCCAAGAGGTGGGGGAACTGAATCTGCAACTGTATCAGTTATTCTCAGACAAGGACTTTCAACGCAGTGATACTTTCGTGGCTCAGACTCACCCTGATCTAATGTCAGTCACCAGCAGGTGGGCACTTCTGAATCAGGGATAGTTTGACCACATGTGACAGGCTTACAGATAGGCTAGCAAGATGCTACAAGCTTCAATGCCCAGAAACTGATATTCGGGACATACTTAATAAATGGTATAATGTTACAATCTGTAGTGTTTCTATATTTCATTTTGACCACTGACTCCATGATACTTAGGTGCTTGCCCAAATTACAACTAGCTGGCGTATTTTAGCTCAGATTACGGTTTTTCGCTAGCCACCCCTGCATTGCTCTCTTCTCGTAGAAAGCACTTTTTACCATTACATTATTCATTTGTGCTTAAATCATCATTTTTCATATGACTATGTTAGTGCCATGGATCACTTTAGCTGGTGAAGTAATTTGGCAAGCTGACATGTCCACTTTGATAGCATTTTGTCAGCAATATAGTTAGTGAGCAAGCAAGCTAAAGTTAGCCAGCTAGCTGTATTTAAGTTACACTGCACTGATCTGGTGTTGGTTGTTTTGTAACGTTAGCTGATGAAGTAATTTACAAAATTAGCATCTGGTGAACACATAATAGCACAAGCAAGTGAGTGCCCATGCAAAAAATTGTGGGGACTGAGGATACACACATGCATGCTTGAAAAATCTCCAAAAGAAGGACTCAGTGTTTCCCAAACTGAAAGGACTTAATAAATAGAGGGATACAACTTTGAATGGCTTCATTTTGTATTTATTTCACTGCAGCCAAAATTGCACCATTTATCACAGCCGGAGACTCAAAATTAAAAAAAAAAAATAGAAAAAACAAAAAAAAGTTATTTATTCATTTAAAAACTAAAATTAAAGAGAAGATTTACAGAAGGCCTGGGTCTGGAAGGCATGTTTTCAGATTATATAAAACCCAACATGTTTTTTTTTTAATTATTCTAATTTTAAAAGAAAACATTTAATAGAAAACATGAGTTTGGGGGAAGGCACGTTACTTTACAAGTTGTTAAAATTAGACCATTTATTATAGCCACAAACTTGAAAAACAGAAATTTTCTTTCTTTGGACATGTGCAGATGAAGTTTCATTAACACCCCCCCCCCCCCCCCCCCCCCCCCCCCCCCCCCCCCCCCAAAAAAAATGATATTTCAGCAAGAAATAAAATACAGTGAAAAATATGGGCCTTTTTCAATTTTTAACTTTTCACAAAAAAATCACCCTCTTCTGATAAGTACAAAACAGTCCCTAACTGTCCCTTTTTCTAGTAGCACATTTCACATTTACATATACAAACAATGAATTCACTTACTTCCTGCATGTTTTTCTGAATAAACCTGTAATGTGGACTTTTATTTTGAAGGAGAGCAGCTGCGCTGCCCCGGAAGCTCTATTGTTTCCTGTGGCTAACTTGACAGTGTTTGAACAAGATGGCGTCGAGCAGAAACGTCTGTTAGCAGAGTGTCTTTGTTGTGTTTTTAAAGTGTGAAGATGTGTAAAGTCCAAATGCTGAGAGCGTTGGTGAAGCAGCGACTAACTGCAGCTGCTGAAGAGATATTTGGGCTGTTTGAAAGAACGATAGCAGAGTACGAGGAGCAACTTTGTCGCTCAAAAGAGGAGAACGAGCGACAACGCAAACTACTGGACGCTGTTTACAACCCTCAGCTCAGGTTACACAGAGCAGGTTAGTGTCTTCTTCTTCTGTGGTTATAAACACACAGCAGGTTAGTGTCTTCTTCTGTGGTTATAAACACACAGCAGGTTAGTGTCTTCTTCTTCTGTGGTTATAAACAGCAGGTTAGTGTCTTCTTCTTCTGTGGTTATAAACACAGCAGGTTAGTGTCTTCTTCTGTGGTTATAAACACACAGCAGGGGCCTGTAGCACGAAGCGAGATCAACCTCTCCTGGGTTGACTAACCCTAACAATGGCAATCAGGATAATCGGTATCACGACGCTGGATATCAACTCGGTAACTCAACCCAGGGTTGTTTTATCAAGAGCCGTGAACATGCAGGCAGCGGACCAATCACAATCATGAGAGAAGCGCAGCGTCACTGAGTGTCACTGAGCGTCACAGAGTGTCCTCACAGAGAGCCGTATGTGAGGGGGAAAAAAGTATTTCTCGTGAGGATCAGAGATTAATTCTGCTAAAATATGAGGAGAAAAGCAACATTACAGAAAAGGCCAACACTGTGGCAGCTGCAGGTGGAGGAAATAACGGGATAAATGATGTTTAGTATTATTTTATTTTAGTTTATTTGCACATAATGTTAAAAACAGACAGTATAAAATTTACAAGACTAAAAAAAGAAAAGTGCCGGAGAGGTCAGAAGCCACTAAAAGCTTATCAAAGAAATTCCCCTGTCAAAACATCATGAAATCACATAATAGAGAGGAAGATAAAACGTGTAAGGAAAGAAGAAATAGAGGAGGAGAGAGGGAAAAATCAAGACAAAACAAGTGAGCAAATAAAATGATGTGCAGGTTAAATTACTCATCACTGGTTCAAGTAGCTACAGTACCTGTACCTGCACATCTGACACTGATCACACCCTTGAATCCCATGAAATCAATGCTGCGCAGATGAACTGTGTGTATTACAATTATCGTCTGACATCATTGCGTCTGATAAACTGGTCTTTGTCATAACGTTATATATGCTACAATAAAGCTTAAAGCTGACGCCACAATTAAATCATATCAACACCAAATTGATAGTCTGAATAAAATCATCCTGATATTGAGCTGTGTTAGAAATTAACAGCTGCGCAAAAATGTACCTGCTGTAGTCTCCCTCTTTAAAAACAAAAAGGAAAATCCCTCAAACACCATGAAGTGTAGACATGACAGGCTACTGTCCACATTTCCAGCAGCAAAGCTGTCAGTTAGGTACATTATCTTTAACAGGGATCATTTTCTCCAACAAAACAAAATGTTGGCACTAATTAATGGTGCTATTAAGTGTCTGCAAATGATCAGTTTCTTTGTTATGAAGGGTGGGATGAGATTTCAACTTCTTTCCTCTCCTTTGTGAACAATCTTTTCATTGTCTGTTGTTGTTGCTTTCTTTTCTTTTATAATGTCAAAATAAACTTTCAAATCAAAATCAATCAAATGAATTAAACTTCCCGTCATGACTGGGCTGCATTTCTGTCAGCTGAGTCATTTTTTTCCAAACAGCTGATTGGCCAGTGGGTGGTGCTTTTATAGGATCAGATTCAACCCTGAACTTACCTGCTCCGGAGCAGGATAGCCGTTCAGAGTCAGTTACCATGATGATCTACCCTGATAAGAACTGAACCGGCTTCATGAGACCGAAAACCAGGTTAACCCTGAAGTTACCTCGCTGACACATTAATCCTGCTTCATGATACAGGCCCCAGGTTAGTGTCTTCTTCTGTGGTTATAAACACACAGCAGGTTAGTGTCTTCTTCTTCTGTGGTTATAAACACACAGCAGGTTAGTGTCTTCTTCTTCTGTGGTTATAAACACAGCAGGTTAGTGTCTTCTTCTGTGGTTATAAACACACAGCAGGTTAGTGTCTTCTTCTGTGGTGGGGTGTGAGATGAGCCCTCATGTTCGTAATATTCACAGAGTATTTTAGTCATATTCACTTCATAAAGTGAACTAGTAACTTTGACCTAAACTGTACATTGCTGCTGTTGTTGTTGGGGGGGGGGGGTGTCACCACCACCTGTGGAACTTCAGTTTGCTCCGTCGTCACCACTGGAGCTTGAGTCTTGGCCTTGTCTTTGTCCTTGTTGCTTGGACAGTTCTCCCAAGTGTGCTTGTCCACGTGATGGACAATGTGCTTTGAAAATAACTGCCAGTCCATTTTCATTAGTCTCGCAATGTTGTCTCTTCCTTTCTGCATGTCTTTTGACATGGTCTTTTTAATTAGCAGCTTGAACAGGCTTTCAGTCACTCCAACTTTACTCCTGCTGTACTTCGAGGGTGTAATGAATCCTCCAGTTGCACCACCATTCCTCCTGTATCACCTTGTCACCCTTCACTATCAGGGCCTCCATGAGACGCCATTCTGGGTGCTGATGCAGGCGTTGACATTTGCTCACTTCACGAAAATATTCACACCTCTGGAGATTCTGGGCCTGGACTTACACAAGTCTTCTTGAGTTGCTTGAGTTAGTCTGTCGAATTTGACTTTTGGCCTTGGATGAGAACTCTCTTGCCACCAAGCGAATTTCAGCAGCTGTTCTTCTACTTCTTCTTCGATGAGTTGAAGAGAGGCTGATTCACTGAATATGATCTTGTGTGACAGGTGAGGACTTTGCTGCAGTTGGACTTGCTTTAGCATCTGCAGCAAAGTCCTCACCTGTCACATCTCTCTTAGTTTTCTTTCACTGGTCCCTTTAAATTCATGCTGGTCTTTTCTGTGTGGTTCTTCCTGCCTTCCCTCGGTCTGATTTTTTTGTTGTACTGTCCTTCATTCATTCATTTTCTGTAACTGCTTATCCTGTAGGGCATCACAAGGGGCTGGAGTCTATCCCAGCTGACACTGGGTGAGAGGCAGGGTTCACCCTGGACAGGTCACCAGACTATCACAGGGCTGACACATAGAGACAGACAACCATTCACACTCACATTCACACCTATGGACAATTTAGTGGGCTGTGGGAGGAAGCTGGAGCACCTGGAGGAAACCCACGCTGACACAAGGAGAACATGTCAGAGCACCTGGAGGAAACTCACAGGAAAGGCTTCTTTCTTTTTTTCCTTGCGCTTGCTTCAGTGTTGGTTTAAATTTTCCTTGTAGTTTGCCTTCCGTGTCCAGTCCTTCGTCCTTAGTCCCCTTTTTTTTTCTGGTAGCACAGCAAGTTGTCCTCCCTTAGTTGGATTATCCTCATTGGGTAGACTGTAGTCTGGTTCACCTTTTTTCATTTCTGATCCATTAACTTCAATTGGCAGTGTTTTTTTCATTGTTCCAAGACTGCAGCTGTGTCTCCATCCTGCCCGTCTGAGCTACTGCAGTACTCGTCTTTCCTTCATTCTTTGTCCATCTCCTTTATTGTTTATATCTTTGGCCTTGTAGTGCTTTATGTCATCTTCTGTAGGTGACCTCTTCTGGCCATCGTTAGTTTCCTGTTGTCATCCTTTGCCACTTTTTTATGCAATTTGGAATTTGCTTTTTGTGATCTGGGTGGTCCTTTATCACTGCTTCACCCTGCGGTCCACTGAGCCTTTCTCTTGTCTTGGTGTGGCCCCCTTTTAGCCTTGTTGTGCGCCGCTTTCTTGTTTAGGAATTTCAGGATTTCTCTCTACGTCCTTTATCTTCATTTATATCCTTAGTGACATAAATATTTTTCTTCACAGTGACAGTGACTTTGAATATCTTCCGTCTCGATCTTTGTGTTCCATCCTGCTCAGGGTATTTGGTTATGTAGCACCATTTTCCTGTTTCCTTGTGGACTCTCCTGGGGCAGAGGAGATAGACGCCGCAGATCTACAGTCACGCTGTTGTGTCAGCCTGCTGTGGCAAATCCGTCTGGTACTCTAAGAAATGGATTCAAAGGGATGGTCGTTACAGCACTTGGGTTATTACATAGTTACTGCCGTACTTGCATTAGCATCCATGAGGTCAATAATTTGGGCAGGACCTGCTCCCATGGCACACTCCAAAACGCTTCTTGTACCTGAGTCAAACTGATGAATCTTGTGATCACCTGTGTTTCCTGACGCTGCTCCACACCCTCTTTGTCTCTATATCTTTTACTTCAGCCAAAATATGTCCCATATATATAAATGTGTGTATATCCTTCACTTTCAAAACCTTCTAATGTTAAAATTTCATCTTGGCTAACTGCTTCCCTTGTCCATTAACAAACATATTTCCTGGCCTTGCTCTTAACAGTGTTTTAAAAAGATGTTTAATGTTTTTTCTTAACTTAATTTTGAAAAAGTATTAATTCACATATAATAGATATAATTTAGATCTGTGCTTTTGACTAAATGTGACTTAACACATGATATGCTGTCTACAGTGATTAAAAATGTTTTGAAATTTCATCATCTAAAACATTTCGAATTTTTGTTGACTAATATGTGTCAAATTTAGTCAACAAATATTCTGATTTTTTTTTCAACAAAAATGTTTTAAATTTTTGTCAATTAAAATGTATTTTCATCAACTGGGCTCTGAATTTTTTTTCAACCTAAATGTTTGAATTTTTGTGGACTAAAACATTTTCAATTGACAGTGACTAAAAAGTTATGAATTTCAGTCAACTAGAACATTTAGAATTTTCATCAACTAAAACATTTAAAATTTTCGTTTTGAATTTTTGTTAATTAAAACACTGTATTTTCATCAACTAATGTGTTCTGAATTTAACGTCTCTGTTTCCTGTTTGGTGCAGATGTCCAGCAGCAGTTGGTGGTTAAAGAAGAGGTTCCCCCTGAGCAGCAGGAGTGGAGCTCCAGTGTGGACCAGGAGGACCCAGAGCCCCCACACATTAAAGAGGAAGAGGAGGAACTGTGGAGCAGTCAGGAGGGAGAGCAGCTTCAAGGGCTGGAGGAGGCTGATATCACCAAGTTCACATTCACTCCTGTCCCTGTGAAGAGTGAAGATGATGAAGAGGAACCTCAGTCTGAGGGACACCACTGTGGAGGAGCAGGACCAGGACCAGGACCAGACGAGGACTCAGATTCAGATTTAGAACCAGATATTGAGGATGAGAAGCCTGATGATTCTTTAGTCGCCGAGATTGAGGTCAGTGTTGATGATTGGAAGGAAACAAGAGAACCTCAGTCAGGTCTGGACTCTCTGGAAAACAATGACGTCCCTGTTGGTGATTCGAAATGTGATGCGGATGAGAAACCCTTCAGCTGCTCTGAGTGCGGGAAAAGATACGGTTTCAAGTGGCACCTGAACCGACACATGGGCTCTCACACAGGAGAGAAACCCTTCAGCTGCTCAGTTTGTGGTAAATCCTTCAGCGACAGTGGGAGACTGAAGATACATATCAACACTCACGTGGTTAAAAAACCGTTCAACTGCTCCGTCTGTGGGAAAAATTTTTTGCGCAAGCCCTATCTGAAGAGACACATGACGACTCACACAGGAGAGAAACCATTTAACTGCTCCATGTGTGATAAAGGATTTTTGTGTCGGCCGCATTTGCAGAGACACATGACGATCCACACAGGGGAGAAACCGTTCAGCTGTTCCATGTGTGATAAAGCTTTCAGCGAGAGCGGAACACTGAAGGTCCACATGAAAAGTCATGCTGAAACAAAACCGTTCAGTTGCTCCGTGTGTGGGAAAGCTTTTAGCGATGGCGGGACGCTGAAGGTGCACATGAGGATTCACACGGGAAAGAAACCGTACAACTGCTCAGTGTGCAGTAAGAAATTTTTGTGTAAGGCATATCTGAAGACACACATGAAAATCCACTCAGGAGAGAAACCATTCAGCTGCTCGGTGTGTAACAAAAGATTCTTGTGTAAGTCGCACCTGAACAGACACATGACTGTTCACACGGGGGAGAAACCTTTCACTTGTTCTGTGTGTCACAAAGCGTACAGTGAAAATGGGAAACTGAAGTTACACATGAAAACCCACACGGGAGAGAAACCGTTCAGCTGCTCGGTGTGTGAAAGAAGATTTTTATGTAAGACGTATCTGATTCGGCACATGGCGACTCACACAGGAGAGAAGCCGTTTAGCTGTTCTGTGTGTAGCAGAGCTTTCAGTGACAACGCGAAGCTGAAGTTCCACATTAAGACCCATACGGGGGAGGAGCCTTTCAGCTGCTCGATGTGCAATAAAAAATTTCTGTGCAAGGCATATTTGATACGACACATGACCACTCACACTGGAGAGAAACCGTTCAGCTGCTCTTTCTGTGGCAAAGGTTTCAGTGAAAGAGGAAATCTGAAGAGTCATGTGAGGATTCACACGGGAGAGAAACCATTCAGCTGCTCCTTGTGCGAAAAAGCATTTGCACAGAGTGCAAGTTTGTCCACGCACATGAGAACCCACACAGCAGAGAGACCATTCAGCTGCAGAGTCTGTGACCAGAGATTCACTTCATATAAACTTCTCAGGACCCATCAGTGCGTCGGGCATCAAGCGTCAGTCGAGATCAGAGAGGCGCAGTCTGCAACCAGCAGCTCAACATTACAGATAAAACAAGAAGCTGATGGAGAGGACTGGGGAAGCCCAGAACCAGCCAGGAACACAGAACTGGATTTAAAGCCAGTTCTTGATGTCGAGACCGGAGACTGTTCTGAAGTTGAGACTGACGACAGTGGTGATTGGAGGGAGACCAGACCTTTTTAGTAGTCTAATACACCATCTGGTCTCCTGCAGACAGATGTCAGTAGAGTCTTGCAACACACACAGCTTGTTTTAGAAGGAGGGTTATTGGGTGTTACTGCCGTCAGCGAGATGTTACCACTACCCGCTGAGGGGGGGCAGCTAGACTGTTGGACCTACTCCAGAAAAGGTCCAAAAGCACAACTTTGGTGTGGCACAGTGTGTGTTATCTGACAATGGAAACATAAATCTGCTTTTGTGTTTCGATACGCATTGCATTTCTGCACTATGGGCGCCTGGCATTTTTGCCAGAGCGCTCTGAACTCCTCGAGTTGAAAAAACTTCAGCTCAGAGCAGAAAAGCGCCCCACATCGCTTTTTTTGCAATCTTTTCCCCCATTGTCAAATGAGCTGATGTGAGGGGCGGGGCTTCTGTGGTGGTCACGACAACAGGTTTACAGTTGGTAAACAATGGAGGAGAAACTGGTGGTAGTGGCTGCTGGATACTCAGAGCTATACGACTTTACAAAGCACAGTTAGCACCATGTCAGTAGAAAACAGCAGATAAGTGTAGTACTGTAAACGTCCATGATGGAGGAGAAGCTCCTGGACCAACTGGTGGTTCTCTCCATGATCCAGCCTCTTTTTTAGGGTCTCATGTACCCACACAGATCTCTGTTTATCTGCTGACAGCCTCTCACCCTCAACCAGAGCTACACACAGACCCTCTGCCTCAACATGGCAGCAGCTACACACTCATCACTGCAGGATAAATACAATAAAAATTAATGGTAGACTGATTAAACAGGAAGGTTACGGTAAGGAGGTGATGGGGTGGTTGCCTGGCAACAATAAAATGGTGCAGCAGGTGTTTTGTAAGGCAACTTGATCCCATGTCAATATAGACAGTGCTGTCTAGATCTATATATTGGATAAAAACATATCGATGTGTCGTACCTCGTTTTTTTTTGGTTTTTTTTTCAGCCATAATGAGAACCTACATTAAGGAGAAACCATTACTGCAGCTGAAGGACTTTGAAGGACCAGAACCAGCCATGAAGTCACATTCATGATTAAAAATTAATGATGTAGACCTGCCTCATGTTCCGAGTGGGATCAGGTTTTAAAGATGGCGACCTTGTCAGGAGGTGTGGTCAAAATATCTGTAACATAAGGTCTAGGGCTCAGGAGCATGAACTCAGTATCTTCCTGAGCCCTGAACTTTTGTTTGGTTACGGTTTTTAATTTCTCCTAGCAATCTGGGATTCAGTGTCCTCAAACGTGACGACAATGAAGTTTTAAATAGTTCTAAATGGATGTAAATCTCGTAACTATTCAGAAAGGCCCCGTCCTTTAAAGCCACAGTGTGTCGGAATTTCTCCCATCTAACGTTGAAATAATATATATTGCATTCAAATGGATAGCACACTTGCATGTTGTCCCCTGTCAGATTATCCAAAATGGATGACAAATGTCAAGATTTCTGCTGGAACAGTTGTTACAGTTGAGGGTCCTTACTCCACCTGCTCGGGGACTGTCCAGCTGTTAAAACACCAGTCAGAAGTTTGATAGTTTCCCTTATGTCAGAGTTCTTTATTGTTCCTGCTGGACCTGAAACCAGAACAGAGCGTTGGAGTCACTGTCGACTGCCTGTGGACATTGGAAGGAGCAACCATCCTGCTTCTGTAGGGATTCATGGCTGGAGGAAGACCTGGACTTGGAATGGGCAGCCTGTCTCTTAAAAAAGACTTTGATAAGATCCTGGAAGACCACTGGGACACTGTCTCAGGACTGTTCAAATAGAGGCTTGTATATAAGGATGTATGAGTGTGTTGTGAGTTCTGTGGATCATCCAACCAAGAGACTGACTGTGATTGACCCGAATGCTTCAGAGCTTAGATTATTGTCATGGTAATCAATGTCCACACCAATATTCAAATTCATTCATTCATTTTCAACCGCTTGACTGGGGCCAGGTCTTGGGGGCAGCAGGATGAGCAACGCATCCCAGATGTTCCTCTCCCCAGCAATGCTTTCCAGCTCCTCCTGAGGCGTTCCCAGGCCAGATGATCCCTTCAGTGTGTTCTGGGTCTGCCACAGGTACCCCTGATGTTACATTAGAGCAGGGCAGAGTCACGAAACTATAAGTTGAAATGTCCTTGTCCGACAATAACTGATACCATTGCAGATCAAGTACCCCACCTTTCGGTAATGTCACTCCTTGACAACAGTGGACCCCACAGCAGGGCACTGCACCATGCAACACAAAACCTGCTGAGGAATGTGACAGAGAGCTCAAGATCTGGCCTCCAAATTCTGCAGATCCTGATCTGATGGAGTATTCATGGGACATGCCATTACCCAAGAGGTACCCCCGATCCACAGAGTGGCCTCTTAGGATCAGACTTGTCTCTCACCTGTTGAGTCATGGATACAGGTCCTCTGGTGGTGTCTGACAGCGGATCCTTTGGGTCTTGTTGGTGAGGGATGTCGTATGCTGTAAAGCCCTGTGAGGCAAATTGTCATTTGTGATATTGGGCTTTATGAATAAAATTGATTGATTGATTGATTGATTGTGTGGTAGGGTACCAACGAGTCCCACAGATGCTCAATCAGATTGGGATCTGGGGTATTTGGCCAAAGGCTTGAGCTCTTTCTCATGTTCCTCGGATCATTCCTGAATGGCACTTTCATGGCAGTGGCCCTCCCCCAGCAGGACAATGCACCACACCACACAACTGAGCATTCGAATACTTCACCAGTACGATGGTCCAGCACAGTATCTACATCACTGCATCGTGGTGAAGAGGGAGCCGAGCCAGAAGGCAAAGCTTTCTACTTCCTGGTCCATCTGCGTCCCAACCCTCACCTGTGGTCATGAGCTCTGGGTAGTGACTGAAAGAACGAGGTCACAGATACAAGCGTCTGAAATGAGTTTCCTCTGTAGGGTGTCTGGGCTCAGCCTTAGAGATAGAGGGAGGAGTCAGACATCTGGAGGGAGCTCGGAGTAGAGTCGCTGCTCCTTCATGTTGAGGTAGTTCAACATCTGATCAGGATCCTCCTGGTCCAGCTGGTAGGAGGCCCCGGGGCAGAGCCAGAACACACTGGAGGGATTATAGATCTCATCTGGTCTGGTAACACCTCAGGTCCTCCAGGAGGAGCTGGGAAGTGTTGCCAGGAGAGGGACGTCTGGGCTGCTTTATTTGGCCTGCTGCCCCCGAGACCCGGCTTCAGATAAACTGAATGGCAATACATTTTCTGTCAGTTTATTAACTGCGCAATAGCTCCAGCTGTACTTGTACATTTTCATGTTTTTGTGTGCAAAAATCTGAATTTCTAAAGTAACTAGTAACTAAAGCTGTTAGATAAATGTAGTGGAGTAGAAGTAGAAAATAGCATGAGAGGAAAAGAACGTACAGTACCTGAATACATGTATTTAGTTACACTTCCCCACTGGGTGCAGTTTATATTATCCTTATGTGTATATGGAGGGTCCTCAGGGTTCTGGAGGACTTTGATGGCAGTTTTTTCGTTCAAAGTAATTAATACCACAATTGAATAAAAATTGGCTGAATAAATCAGTATAAAGAATGAAACCTTTGATTTTGAAAAAGTGGAAGCACTCTGAGGCCCCCTCCCCCCTTAAAGGTGCAACATGGTTTAGTCTTCCCCTGCACCAACAAAGACTGACCTGTCTTTATCCAAAAAACGGAAACTGGGGCTCCAAAACGACATGGATCAAGAAAGGGTGGGCGGGGGGCCCACAGAGAGTGTTTACACACAGGGCACAGAATTTGTTGCTATGCCCCTGTATATAGTCATCGATGTGTGAAAACCATATCAATACAGTCTACACTTATTTTTGTTTATTGGCTTTGAGAAACTTTGTGTAAAATAATTTTTGTTTCTTAAAATGTGTGTAACCAAAATAAAAAATATTCAATCAAAACTTGTTTTTTGATTCAGAATCTGGTTTTTGTTTATTGCTAAGTAGAGGTGGGCGATATGGCTGAAAAGTATATCACGATATAGCTGGTTCATATCGATTGATAACAATAATTATCAATATTTTTTATAACCTATTTAAAATAAGGACCAGGAGAAAATAAATACATTTAACACATTTATTTTAAACTCAGTAGCTTTCTTCTGATTTCAGTCACAGTCATCAGTCAAGGTACACGGAGGAAAATGTAATGTCAACACAACCATTAGAACACACTCAAATAAATGAACATACACAAGATGGTATAAAAACTACTACTCAACTATTTCCTCGCTATCCGCACTCACTCTTGCTGCTCACTTCATGCTGTGTTGTGTTCAGTGTTGCCAGATCCTGGGTCAGAAACAAGCAACCAGGACCAGCAACCAAAATGACTTTACAAATACATTATATTTACTGCCCTTGAACTCTACCAAACCAACTAGCCAACCAAAAATGTGGAAAGAATGAATGAATGAAAATGAAAGTAAAGAAGTTGCATATAAGGAGCTATTTTACTGTAGAGCACTGTAACAGTGCTGAATGATGAGTACATGTTTCACAGAGTCTGAATCTGCACACTGCCTTTGAATCGTCCCCCTCTTGAAGTTGAATCTTTTAATCCTCTCTTTGACTGACCTTCTGTGTGTATGCGGAGAAGGAGAGAGGCGGAGGGAAACATCCTGCAGTCCGACCCACTATCAAGAATTTAAATATCTCTTGATAGCCTCTGCATGTCCTGATAAACCAGTCTAAATACAGCTAATGTTAACTAGTGGCTAACAGCAGGTTTTTTGGGGATATTTACAATTTTTTAGCGATTAATTTTACTTATTTATTTATTTTTTCAAATTTATTTTATTATTTTTTTGCAATCATTTGTATAAGAACGTTAAGCACTTTTTCATGAAACGTTTTGCCTTTTTTTTTTGTTGTTTCATTCTTTAAATTTTTTTTTTTTCTTATTTTTTATTAATCTAATTTTTTATTTATTTATTTATTTTTTTTTACCAAATTTGTGTTTTGTTGTTTTCTGTTTTGGGGGGTGGAATAATCTTTTGTCCTTTAATTTTTTTTTTTTGCTACTAAAAAACCCCATGCCTTTTTAACCCAAAGCAGGTTTCCTTTCTTTAAAATGTTTTGGCAATTTCTTTCTTTAAAAAACTCTTCCAATATGGATTTAGAAAGCATGTTTTGACAACACATACTCTTAAAATTTTCTTTTTGCATTTTTTTTTTCTTTTAAAATGTCAAGCTTTTTTTTTATTCATCTTTTGGGGGGGCTTTTTAAAATAAATAAATAAATAAAATAAAACAATTGGGCAATATATTTTTTGTTCTCTCGATTTTGCTCTTTAGAAATAAACTTGAGCAATACTTTTCCCATTCAAATATGCGTCTTTTTCTTTAAACTTTTTGGGATTTGGGATTTGATGTTTAATTTTTTTTAATCTTTAAAAAAAAACAAAAAAAAAACTTAAATTAAAATGGTTGTGATTTCTTTATTTTACCACGATTTTTTTAAAAAAACTTGCATGTTCTCTTTAAGAATTGCCAAAATTAGAACATCTATCACAGCCAGAAACTTCAATCTACGACATTTTTTATTGTTCTTTAAAAAAGAAACTTTTTTTCTTTGAAAATTCATAGAAACCTTTATTTAATCACACCTGTTTCAAACACAGAGCTGAAAGGAAGAAAAACCAATCCAGGCCTGAAAATAAAACTTGATATGATTTGGTCTCATAATGATGAATCTTCTCCAGGTGTGAAACCTGGATCAGATCTGGTTCTTGTGGAGGCAGTGGTGTTTTATTCCACCACATGTTCCTCCTCTGATGTTCAGGCTCTTCCTCTCATCTGTCTCTGTCCACACAGCCAAAGCTGACTGTGGTCAGGTGACCTGACTAAGGCGATCTGTCAGTGCAGGATCACAGGTGTGAGGGGGCGTGGCCTGGAGAACAAAGGAGAGAGAAATGTTTGTTGGAGAAGGAAAGATGTGTAGGGAGAAGGACAAAGACCTGCAGCTCCTGTAAGTGAATTTAGAAATCGATTGAAGGTTTCGGATTCTCTGGTGAGTATGATTCTTTGCATCGTGGTACCTGAGATCTATTTCTGCATTTTGAGGGTAGGATATAAATGTCTTTATTTTTTTTTTTTGATGATGTTTTAGTCGGACTCTAAACTATTAATTAGTTTACCATTAACTATTAATTGTTATTGCTTAATTTGGAGGTTGTAGTCTTCATAAACAGTTTCTGAGTTTTCAACTCAGTTTTCATCAGAATTTAAAGGAACCAAAATTCTTCAAGTTTCCACATATAATCAGATCTCAGTTAATAATAAATAAATAAATAAATAAATACAAGAACATTATTTAAATAACAAAACAAATTTATTTTAAAACAGGAAGATTATTTAAAAACAAGAAAATTAAAAATCATACATTTTAAAAAAGAATGAAAATTGAAAACAAGTTTTTCAATTGTCTTTAAAAAAATAATTTTCTCAATATGTTTTTAAATAATTTTCTTGTTTAAAATTGTATCTTTTGAAATTCTTTACTTGTCTTTAAATGTACTTTTTTAGAAGTAATTTACTTTTCCAATTTCACATAGATGGCTTCTTTTACACCTCTTTCAAACCATCTGTCTTCCCCGTCCAAAATGTGCACATTGTTGTCTTCAAAGGAGTGTGCTCTCTCCTTGAGGTGTAAACAGACAGCTGAGTCTTGCCCTGATGAGTTAGCCCCTCTGTGTTGGGCCATGGGTTTGTTTAGTGGTTGCTTTGTTTCACCAATGTACAAGTCTGGACATTCCTCGCTGCATTGAACAGCGTACACCAGGTTGCTCTTCTGGGTGTGTGGTGTACGGTCTTTTGGGTGCACCAGTCTTTGTCTGAGTGTGTTGCTAGGTTTGAAATACACAGGGATGCAGTGTTTGCTGAGTTTTTCTTTACATCGTAAATATCTGATGATTGTTGTCATGTGTTTGAACCAGTGTCAGTGAGGTTGAACCCATGAGTGTTTTATACACTCTTTTTTAAATGTACAACATCACTGATGACATCCTGCCTCTGAATATTTAGGTTGAACTTTATCCATGTTTGAGTGTGATGAAGCTGAAACACGTTGTTCCATATACATCATGTTTCTGGGGTTTTGACTGCTTCAGACTTCATTTCCTTCCCTGTAAGTTGTGTCAGAAACCTCTTCTCTCCTTTAGATGATGGTGTTGATGTTGGACGTCCTCTTCTAGTGCGGTTCTCTGATGAAGATACAACTAATGCTGATTTAACCGCTAAAGCTGGAGTGACATCACTTTTCTTGTGCTGCTTTCAGATGCCTTTTTCAAACAATTAGATCTTTTTGACCTCTGAGCTAATTGGTACGATTTTGTTTTTTGTTTTTCTCAAACATGGTGGAAAAAGAGCAACTTGGTTAAGAAATGTGCCACAGATACCAAAGAATTAATATATTTAGAAAATTATTAGAAAAGAAAAATAAAGAGAGATAAAAGCTAGAGGACAAACTATGTTACAGAATTATTATTATTTCAAACACTCTTTCTGGGTCACTTCCTTATTTGTTTAGTGTTTCTTTCTCATTATTTAAAAATATATTCTTAAAGAAGAGAAGAAAATTACTTAAACACTGAAAATGTAAAACAAGAAAATTAAAACAAAAGGTAATATAAACCTATTTAAAGAAAATTCAGAATTATTATTTGAAAATAAAATAAACAGGAAAATTGATTTTAAAAAATCAAACTCAACTCAAATTTATTTTTTGTTAGCTCCTACATTAGGAAGTGGTTGGGCGCTCCTAGGTGCCTAAGTAGTGTTGCATTGTATGGAAAAGGGACACTTCAGCTGCCAGTATCTAGTTTAACAGAGGAATTTAAATGTACCAAGGTCAGGACAGAGCTCTTGTTATCTGGGAGTAAGGACGTGGTAGTTAGGAGTGTGGTTCCAAATCCAACCAAGGGGGAGGAAGTGGAACCCAAGAACGGCAGTTCAGCAGGCAGAGGCAGCTCTTAGGCATGCAGAGATTGTAGGTAATGTTCAGTTTGGCCGGGGAGGCCTGGGGCTTGGCTCAGGCAAACCGGTTTGGAATACAGCAGGTCTCAAAGATAAACGAAAGCTGGTTGTGGAACAGATACGTAGACAGGAGGAGATAGTAAGGGGTGCAAAGGTAGTGGCCCAGGCTAAACAGGGACAGTGGTTGAATTGGGAAAGTGTAGAGAAGAGGAAGCTCAGTTGGAGGGACCTGTGGAGTATGGAGGAGAATAGTATTAGATTCCTGGTAGGGGCTACATATGATGTGCTACCAACTCCCCAGAACCTAAAACTGTGGATAAATGAGGACCCATCATGCCCATTGTGTTCACGTACGGCAACCTTAAAGCATGTTTTGTCAGGCTGTAAGGTTAGTTTGTCACAAGGCTGATATACATGGCGACATAACCAGGTGTTGAAATGTTTAGCTGCAGGAATCGAAGGGAAACGAAGAAGGTCAATTCAGAAGGTTTTAAGGAGTTTAGCAATTCAGTTTGTCCGTGAGGGAGAGAAATACAGAAGGGATAAGTTAGTAAGGAGGCAGGGGTGTGGCCGCCTAGTAGCTGCTTGTGATTGGGAAATGCAAGTAGATTTAGGGGGAAAGCTTGTTGTTCCCCAGGAAATAGTTTGTACCAAGCAGAGGCCTGACATAGTGTTGTGGCCAGTGAGTCAACGGATAGTTTATTTCATTGAGCTGACAGTTCCTTTCGAAGACTCAGTGGAAGAAGCCTATGAAAGAAAAAAGCTTACATATGCAGATTTAGGAGCAGAAGCTTAGCAGCGAGGATGGAAGACTAGGATTTGTCCAGTGGAAGTGGGGTGTAGGGGATTTATAGCAAGATCAGCTGTCTCGCTCCTGGAGGAACTCAGAGTGCAGGGACAGAGTTTGAGGAAGACAGTGAAGGAAATGTCAGATGAACCATGAGAACCAGCAAATTCATTTATTACAAGAGAAATAATGTCAGCAGGGGGAACTACTAAGCAGGCCACATAACTCCTTGAGGTCAGGTGGAGAGACCCACTTCCTGTCAGGAGGAAATCCAGGAAGAGGAAGGTTATTTAAGTGTGGGAGTCGCCTATTTGAATCCATTTTGTTGAGGCCATGCTGCAAGGTGAGTGTGTTTGCTGATCCTGTGAGTCCATTTATCTCCTTTAACTTTAGCTTACATTGTAGTTACATTATGTAGCGTGTGAAACAGAGTATGGTGAATGTGCTAGGAAAGGTAGTGTCAGCACTGTCTCTACCTGGAGCTTGCATGTACGGAGCCTGGGTTTGTTGAAGGTGTCAGTGCTGTTTGGGCTGAGAAAGCCATGTGTCAGTAAGGTAAAGGAGGTTGTTGGGTTGGTGCGGAGAGCAGTGAGACCTGGCATTAGGGGAGTGTCTCTGGGACACCAGAGATCACTGTCTAGCCTCCGAACGAAGACGAAACACTGGTGAAAGGAGGTTCCTTTCTCCTTTCTTATCCTTTCTCTAGAGTACACACTTCTTGTGTTTATTTGAACTAAAGCCATCAGGTACACAGCTCACACATTTAGAGACACAACACACACGCACACATCAGGGAAGACCACATCACACGGACTCAAACACTAATGAATAAAAGTAGGTTTTGAGCCTGGACTTGCAGGAGTCAGTGGAGGGGGCAGATCTGATTGGGAGGGGGAGGAAAATTATTTAATTAATTTAATTATTGTTTAATTCTTTCAAATTTCTTGTTTATACATTTCTTAAAATATTCTTCATTTTTTCTAAACAAATGTTCCTATATTTAACTTTATTTTTTATGAACATGTTTACGTTCATTTTAAATTAGTATTTTAATTTAAATAATTTTCTTTCAAATGACGTTTTTGCTCATGTGTTAACTCCTTTCTTTTGTTGCTCACTTCCTTCTTCTCATGTTATTAAAAGACATCAAGCCAATTATGTAATATAATTGACTTCCTGTGGCGAACACTGTCAGAGGTTTTATAAGTTTGTGGTTAAACAGAAGTGAAGGAGTCAGAATTCGATCTCAGTAAACATTTATTTTCTGTAAAAGACATATTAAATAACTTTCATTTGAAGCCGTTACTGTCGTGCTGGCGCCGCTTGCTCACAGTTTCAGGAGCCACCACTGCTCTCGCCGACACACTTGTGACTCTTGACCTGCGACTGCCACGTGAACCTCTTCTCACACACACTGCAGCTGAATTGTTTCTGTCCCGTGTGTACGGAGAAATGATACGTCAGGTTTGCCTTCTGAGAAAAACTCTTCTCACACACGGGGCAGCTGTATGGTTTTTCCCCCGTGTGCACCGTCATGTGTTTCTTCAGCCCGCCTTTCTGTGTGAAGCTCTTGTCACAGAACAAGCAGCTGAACGGTTTCTCCCCGGTGTGGATCCTCAGGTGGTTCACCAGCGCGCTCCGCACGGCGAAGCTGGTGTCGCAGAAGGAGCAGCTGAAGGGTTTCTCTCCGGAGTGACACCTCATGTGACGGATTAGATTTGGCCTTTGGGAGAAACGTTTCCCGCAGACGGAGCAGCTGTACGGTTTCTCTCCTGTGTGGAACCTCATGTGTCGTCTCAGACTGTCCTTACGACCAAACTTCCGTCCACATTCACAGCAGATAAAAGACTTCCTGCTGCCATCATGTCCATCATCGCCAACTGGAATGTCATTTTTCACAGAGTTTAAACCTGACGGAGGTTCTCTGGTCTCCTTATCTTCATCATCATCATCATCGTCATCATCACTGACTTCAGTCTCCGGTTCAGAGAGGTCTGATGCCTTGGCCCCCCCAACTGGTCCCCCACAGTGGTGTCCCTCAGACTGAGGTGTCTCTTCATCATCTTCACTCTTCACAGGGACAGGAGTGAATGTGAACTTGGTGATATCAGCCTCCTCCAGCCCTTGAAGCTGCTCTCCCTCCTGACTGCTCCACAGTTCCTCCTCTTCCTCTTTAATGTGTGGGGGCTCTGGGTCCTCCTGGTCCACACTGGAGCTCCACTCCTGCTGCTCAGGGGGAACCTCTTCTTTAACCACCAACAGCTGCTGCTGGACATCTGCACCAAATAGGAAACAGAGATGCTACAGACAAATGCTGTTGTTCAAATCACAGCTCAAAAACTCATTAACTTCTACAGATCATTTGATGAAGATTTTAGTTATAAGAATGACTTTCTTATATTTAATTTTCTTTTTAAAACTTTTAAAAAATATATATTTTTATTTCTTTTTAAAAATAATTTTCTACTTGTTTCTTTTTTAAAAAGTTACTTGTTTTTAATTTCTTGTTTTTAGATTTTTTTTTGTTAATTTTCGCTTTTAAATAAGCTTCTTGTGTTTATTTTTATAATCTCTTATTTTTAATTTGTTTTTGTTTTTAATTTCTTAATTTTAAATTTTCTTGTTTTTGATTTTTGTTATTAATTTACTTATTTGTAATGTTCTTATTTATAACATTTCTTTTTAATGTTCTCATTTTTAAAATTTTCTTTCATTCAAATAATTTTCTTTTTGAATAATTTTTTTAAATTTTCTTCTAAATAATTTTGTTAATTTTTTTATATCATTTTTGATTTAATTTTTCTCTTATGGTTTTTAATTTTATTTTAAATTTTTATTTTTTAATTTTCTTTAATTTAAATAATTTCCTTTTTGAATAATTTTGTGGTCATATTTTCTTTATTTTAAATATTATTTTTGAAATTTTGTTTTAATTTTTTTTAAAAATCATGTTCTTATTTTTAATTTTCCTCTTTTAAAAGTTTCTTGTTTTTAATTTTATTTTCTAACCATTTTTCTTGTTTTTAAGATTTATTGTAAATATTTTAAAAAATAACTTTCTTGGATTTAATAATTGTCTCATCTTTAATTGTCCTCTTTGAAAATAATTTATTTTTAAATTTTCTTTAGTTCTGACTCTAATATTTGGGGCACATTGAGGAAATGAATTTATGATAAACAAATGTAGATACGTATCATCAGTGGACACTAAACCACTCTTTTGACCACTAGATGGCAGTATGATCCTCGTCTATGAGGTAACGTTTACTGATATTTGCACGTAGATCAGAGATGTTGGTAAAAGTTGATGTTGCTTTTGATTGGCCAACACCCATCGACCTGAAACCAACCGATGAGCCCAGCACCTGTAGGGACAGGCTCTGTGGTCAGAGCGTGTTGTTATCTGGGCGGCAGGCGGCAATTACTACATATATTATTATTATTATTATTATTATTATTATATCTTGTGCAATTATTCAACTGTGTAATATTCTTATGTATCCTAATTCAATCTCACTAACACCACTCTTTAATGTATATTTAGAAGTAAATGTCTTATTTCTTATTTTATTTTTATATTCTCAGCACATTACACACTTTTTATTTTTTTCTACTTTATTATAATTTCTTGAAGCCTATAAACAGTGTAAGAGCAACGCTAACTTATCCAAGTCATTTGATTTCTGATCAATATCAAAATAAACAAAATAAACAAAAATTAAATATAAAAATATAATATGTGCATTATACTACAGTGGAAACACTTGTATGTAAAATATAAAATATGTACATGTGTAAATTATAAAAATAAAATATAATAAAAACTTCAACCATAAATAATAATAAATTAAATAAATATAAAAATAACATATGTGCATTATGCTACAGTGTTAACGCTAGTAGTGCTGAGTTTCTAGTGTATAAAATATGCAAAAACAAATGATAATAAATATAAAAACGATATATGCACATTATGCTACAGTGTGAACACCAGCGTCTAAAATATAAACATAAAATGTATAAAAACTGTAAATATATAATGTGCAGAGTGAATGAAGTGTTTCAGGTGAACTCTAAAATGTTTCCTGCAGGAAACTGACTGTGTCATTTTTATCTGTGATTAATAAACATTTGATGTCTTGTATATGATTGTTATAATCGTTATAATCAACTTTATCTGATCATCGATTAGTGGTTATTACACATTAGTGATGACGTCACGGCGCAGCGCTGCTAGCTTCGGC
Source organism: Epinephelus cyanopodus (assembly GCA_026686955.1). Classification (NCBI taxonomy): domain Eukaryota; kingdom Metazoa; phylum Chordata; class Actinopteri; order Perciformes; family Serranidae; genus Epinephelus; species Epinephelus cyanopodus. The sequence goes on along the minus strand of CM048931.1, from coordinate 39,762,931 downwards.
CCGTTCTGTTAGCAGGAGCTAGCTGTTAGCTGCTAACAGCTTGTGTGTATGAACAGACGTTCCTGCTAACGTTAGCTTAGCACCGACCTGCTTCTGTCCGCTGTTTGACTCGATCCAGCAGCTTCCGGTGGCGGCGGTCCATGTCCTCTTCATACTCGGTTATTGTCCTCTCCAGATGTCCAAAGATGTCCTCCACCGCCGCGGTGAGCCGCTGGTTGATGAAAGTCTTCAGGCCCTGGAGTCTGGACATGCTGGACCCAGAGACAGAAGGACAGACAGAGACACACCGACGACTCTTCTGCTTGTGTTAAAGCTCCGGCTGCTGCTCGCCGCTTCACGGAAACACACGACGACGACTTCCGGTTCAGTTCTTCAAAATAAAAGGGGTCCGGACCGCTTAGCCAATCAGAGCTTCGCAGGGCTGCAACGTTTTTTTCACGTACAAGGGCGGCTTATAATACAAAGGGCCCCTGGGCACAAATATGAAGAGGGCCCCACCACCTCTGTTACACAGAGAGAGAAACAGGCCGTGTGGTCGTTTTGAGCTTTTAATTTTATTTTGCTTTTATTTTATCTAACATTCATTTTTTTACTTTCATTTTTAGCTTTTACTTGATTTTGTTTTTATCCATCATCCATTTTATTTCATTATTTTACTGTCCTTTAAGAAAATATACTGTATTTTACTTTTTTTTTTGTTTACTCATAATTATTACTATTATATATTATAATATTATAATATAATATTACATCAATTGGCCAAAGGGGGGCGCTATAGCAACCCATTGAAATGTCAAACTTTGAATGTGCATATCTCATGCCCCGTATGTGGTAGAGACATGAAGCTTTGCACAGAGATGTCTCTCCTCATGAGGAACACATTTGCCTCAAGAACCCAGAACTTCCGCTTATATAGATTTTCCGCCATTTTGAATGTTTTGAAAAACACTTCAAATGGATCTCTTCCTAGGAAGTTTGAGCGATCTGCATGAAACTGGGTGAACATAATCTAGGGACCAATATCTAAAGTTCCCTCTTGGCAAAAGTTGGAAAACTTCCTAAAACTGAGCTTCTATAAGGCAATGAATATTGCGGAGGGCGTGGCTCATCACATAAAGGTGTATAACATCTCAAGGGTTTCACCCATCACCACGCAACTTTGTAGGCATATGACCACACATAATCTGAGGGGACCCCTCCATTATTGACCCCATCAAACAAAATGGGGGCGCTAGAGAGCTCATTTCTTATCTAGGCCTAACCGCCATATGGATTTTTACTAAACTTGGTAGATATGTAGAACAGGACGCCTCAAGGTGACTGGAGAAATTTAACTCTAATTGGCAACTGGGTGGCGCTATAACAACAGAAAAATGCTTCAAAATGGCTAAAATGCGACCGATGGCTGTGGCTCCCCCTGTGGACCAATGTTGGTGTTTTCTGATGTTTGGTATGACTAAAGCCTGATTTATGGTCGTGCGTTGAATCGACGTCGTAGGGTACGGGGCTACGCAGAAGGCTCGCCGTAGCCCCCGGCGTAGCCTGACGTGCACCTCCCCAAAAATGTAACTATGCGTCGCGGCGACGCAGACCCAGCGCAGACCGGCACGGCTGTGATTGGTTTGCTTGGTAGCAACACATTTCCGGTTTCGTATTTCCAGATTCTGGCAGCCCCGCCGTCTTTAAACATCTTCTGTTGCGATGTAGATGTTGCAGTGTTTTAAGGCTCATTATAAATATGCCATTATGCTCAACATTCAATACGGATATATGGATACCCGGCCGGAGCCGTCTGTCTGTGCTCCGCGTTCATTTCTCTGTGACCGGAAAAGCCGGAAGCTAAGGGAAGAATCAACTAGAGACGACGTTAACCACTCAGGAAAGGAACGCAGCCTCCTACCGCTCTGGCGGTGAATTGCACCGTGATGAAACGGAGTGACGGAGAAGTTCGAAGGGTTCACGACGGCGTCACGGCAACCACGTAGCGACGTCGTCGATTCAACGCACGACCATAAATCAGGCTTAAGTCATGGTATGGTCTGCTGTACTCATGGGTATGGACTAGTTTCACATCTATTTTTATTTTATTTAGTTATTTGTTTTTGATTATATTTCTAATTTTTTATTTTATTTTCACTTCATTTTATTTTACTCTTTTGTTATTTCTTTTAGTTTTAATTGTATTTTATTTTTGGTCATTTAGGGTTTTTTTGGAGAGTTTTTCCTTATCCACTGTGAGGGTCTAAAGGACAGAGGGCTGTCGTATGTTGTAAAGCCTTGTGAGGCAAAATTTTGTGTCACTCTGTAGTATGGTGCAGTCATTTTGAGTCTATCACTCGGGTGTGCATCTTCATTTGAGACATGTTGTGATCCATCTATGTCCAATTACTGTCCTTCAGTACAAATCTGAGGAACTTGTATTTCACTTGAGTATCTCGAACATTTCTCACTATTTTCACAAACCAAACAATAAATAGATTAATGGAGACAATAATCACAGTCACAGAAGACATTTCAAAATTTTTAATACTTTAATTCTACCATTATATTTTCCTGATTTATACTTTTACTGAAGGAACATTTTCAGTGTAGAATATTCTGAGTAACAACAGTGATGCAGAGTTACGCCATCTCTACTGTCACATCTGTTATTGCAAATAAGAGTTTCAGACAGCCTGAAAACAAAATGGCAGCCGCACAACAGCCAAAGTCAGTACTATCACAGGACTGACACATAGAGACAGACAACCATTCACACTCACATTCACACCTACGGACAATTTAGAGTCACCAATTAACCTGCATGTCTTTGGACTGTGGGAGGAAGCTGGAGCACCTGGAGGAAACCCACGCTGACACAGGGAGAACATGTCGGAGCACCTGGAGGAAACCCACGCTGACACAGGGAGAACATGTCGGAGCACCTGGAGGAAACCCAAGCACAAATCGGCCTTAATGTGTCGAAGCACATGGTCCATATGACTTCACCGCCGTGAGTGTGTCTCTCAGGATCATGTCCCATCTCTTAAAGGGATTCAGGACTGTTAAAACCTCATGAAGACTTGACTGGTTTTCCTGGTGCTGTGAGGACTCACCAAGTCGGCCTATTACTGAACATTTAGTCACAAACACTCCAGCTGTTGATTCTCCGGCGTGTGGACTCTCATGTGTCTCTGTAACTGTGTCCTCCACGAAAACCACTTGTTACAGACTGAGCAGCTGAATGGTTTCTCTCCTGTGTGCGCTCTCACGTGTTCCCGCAGGTGCGTCTTGTGGCCGAATGTTTTACCGCACTCGGCACAGCTAAACAGTTTCTTGCCATTATTTAATCCGACATCACACAAGGGAACTTCGGTCGTCAGTTCGGAAGAGTCTCTGGTCTTGTCGTCAGTATCTGGTTGTAGATCTGGATTCAAGTTCCTGGCTGGTTCTGGTCCTCCACAGTCGTCTCCATCAGCTTCTGTTCCCATCTGTTGTCTCTGAGTTAAGCTGCTGGCTGGAGGCTCCGCCCCTCTGTTGTCCTCAGTTTGGAAAACCTGTGACGACTGACGCCCGACACACTGATGGTTCCTGAGCTGGTAAAGCCAGGTGAATCTTTGGTCACAAATGCTGCAGGCGAAAAGTTTCTCCCCCGTGTGACGTGTCATGTGTTGTCTCAAATGAACCTTCTGGATGAATCCTTTACTGCAAACAGAGCAGCTGAATGGTTTCTCTCCCGTGTGAGTTATCGTGTGTCTCTTCAGGTCTCCACGGCGCAAAAATCTTTTCTCACAAACGGAGCAGCTGAACGGTTTCTCGCCTTTGTGGCTCCTCATGTGTCGCTTCAAACATCCGCTTTGTCCAAAAGACATTTTGCACATTGGACAGCTGAATGGTTTCTCTCCTGTGTGAGATCTCATGTGTCGCTTCAGGTAGCCGCTTTTACCGAATGTTCTCCCGCATTCAGAGCAGCTGAATGGCTTCTCATCAGCACTACGTCTCGAATAGCTGGCAGGTATGTCATTGTTTTTCACAGAGTTTAAACCTGACTTAAGTTCTCCGGTCTCCGTCCAATCATCACTGTCGTCAGTCTCAACTTCAGAAGAGTCTCCAGTCTTGTCGTCAGGATCTGGATCAGAGTCTCCAGGAACTGGTCCTGGTCCTGGTCCTCCACAGTGGTGTCCCTCAGACTGAGGTGTCTCTTCATCATCTTCACTCTTCACAGGGACAGGAGTAAATGTGAACTTGGTGATATCAGCCTCCTCCAGCCCTTGAAGCTGCTCTCCCTCCTGACTGCTCCACAGTTCCTCCTCTTCCTCTTTAATGTGTGGGGGCTCTGGGTCCTCCTGGTCCACACTGGAGCTCCACTCCTGCTGCTCAGGGGGAACCTCTTCTTTACTCTCGGAAACTTTGCGGACATCTGAAGATGAAAGTGAAACAGACATGCAGTGATATTCTTAGCACATCATCTGATTTGCACAGAGTTCTGATCGTCACTGAGTTTTTCTCCACACTATGTTTTTGTTTTAAAAATGTAAAACAGCTGCTGCGTTTATGCCCAGCGTCCACAATGCTTCGGTGTTCTGGTTCCCCCTAAAATGGTGACTTCTGAAAACACTGCTGGACCTTGTTTTAATGTGAAAAATCTGGGGTCGTGTTTCAGTGTGGACGAGTGGAAACGAACACTTTTGACAATGATGATGCAGATATCTACATTTGGAGTCTGTCACTCGAAGTGTTACGGGCCAAGTCTACATACCTTTTGTGATTTTTGCCCTTCTTTTGAGGATACTTCTTTCCCATCGCCATGGCTACATCCAGCGATGGACAGAGATCCCATTACTGCTCTGACATGTTGCCATATTTTGTTTTTTGCTCGTGTGTACAAAGACTGTTTTTTTTTAAAGATTTTAAAATGAATTTGTTGTCGTACAAAAATGTATTGGTGTGAATGACAGCGTGTTAGTGTGGATGAAAACACTGGAAAATACATTGGTGTAAGCGTCATCTTTTATTATTTTATTTTTTAAATTTTATTTTACTTTACCAACTGAATATGGTCGCGTCTTGGGCTTTTATTCTGAAGATCCTAACACTGAACATCCGTCGTCCGTGTGAATATCGGTTTGTTTTGACGCAGCTGCAGGAAGCTAACTGTTAGCTTGTCCAGTTAGCTTGTTTCAAAGCAACATAACGTCTTTGGAGTTACAATGAAGAAGAAAAAAAATCTTCAACAAACCTGCTCTGTTTATTTCCGGCCCCGCGCGGAGCTCCAGTAGTTTGCGTTGTCGCTCGTTCTCCTCTTTTGAGCGACAAAGTTGCTCCTCGTACTCTGCTATCGTTCTTTCAAACAGCCCAAATATCTCTTCAGCAGCTGCAGTTAGTCGCTGCTTCACCAACGCTCTCAGCATTTGGACTTTACACATCTTCCCCAGAGGACAGAGAACCGGGCTGACGGGTGTCTCGCGCCTCCAGCAGCCGCTCCTTGAGCCCCGTCAGGCGGCTACAGCAGCCCAGTCGCTCCGCCCTCTTCCCGGAGAGATAACATCCGGCTCCAGAATAAAACACACTGACCAGCACAACGTCCATAAACTACACATTTTGAAGCGTTTCCTGTTAAGTAACTTATTGATTAAGAAAACATCCGGTTAATGTTTATTGATAAGCCTAATGCCGCCTGACAGACAGTCGTTTGTTTCTTGTTCAGATTTTTAAGTCAATGAATCAGAAAACAAATCAAATATCAAACTTGCCAGTGACACACTGAGTTTAACCCTTAATGTGTCTGTATGAAACTGATGGATCCGATCAGCTGTCCAATCAATAACTGATATCCAATCAGGGGGTGTGTCCATCGGTACAAGACTTCTGTGAAGGCTGCACTCGTGTATCCTCATTCCCCTCCTCTCTCCTCTCTCCTCTCTCCTCTCTCCTCCCTCCTCTCTCCTCGACTCCAACGAGTGCATTTAAGACTGAGACGTCCTACCAGATGGCGAGTCTAAATCGATTTCCGGGTCAACTGATGGAGGATAGAGGAAGGAGGAGTCGAGGAGTCGAGGAGGGATAATGGGTTGAACCCTGTGCGTTTAATTTTGAAGGGCCGGTGACCCAGAAGTGTTTTTCGCTCCCGCAGGATTGTTGTTTTTTCATCAAAATGGCGGCTCGCTGGTTCAACTCAGCTGGTGAATGAGTCTGTTTGTAGCTAGTAAAGAGTGTGACGACCTCCAGCAGATCCTCTGAATGTTTTTAACTCAGACATGGAGTTAGCTTAGCATGCTAGCTGTTAGCGGAATCAGCGTCACGGAGAGACTGTGAAGATGTGTAAAGTCCAAATGCTGAGAGCGTTGGTGAAGCAGCGACTAACTGCAGCTGCTGAAGAGATATTTGGGCTGTTTGAAAGAACGATAGCAGAGTACGAGGAGCAACTTTGTCGCTCAAAAGAGGAGAACGAGCGACAACGCAAACTACTGGACGCTGTTTACAACCCTCAGCTCAGGTTACACAGAGCAGGTTAGTGTCTTCTTCTTCTGTGGTTATAAACACACAGAGCAGGTTAGTGTCTTCTTCTTCTGTGGTTATAAACACACAGCAGGTTAGTGTCTTCTTCTTCTGTGGTTATAAACACACAGCAGGTTAGTGTCTTCTTCTGTGGTTATAAACACACAGCAGGTTAGTGTCTTCTTCTGTGGTTATAAACACACAGAGCAGGTTAGTGTCTTCTTCTTCTGTGGTTATAAACACACAGCAGGTTAGTGTCTTCTTCTGTGGTTATAAACACACAGCAGGTTAGTGTCTTCTTCTTCTGTGGTTATAAACACAGCAGGTTAGTGTCTTCTTCTGTGGTTATAAACACAGCAGGTTAGTGTCTTCTTCTTCTGTGGTTATAAACACAGCAGGTTAGTGTCTTCTTTTGTGGTTATAAACACACAGCAGGTTAGTGTCTTCTTCTGTGGTTATAAACACACAGCAGGTTAGTGTCTTCTTCTTCTGTGGTTATAAACACACAGCAGGTTAGTGTCTTCTTCTGTGGTTATAAACACAGCAGGTTAGTGTCTTCTTCTGTGGTTATAAACACAGCAGGTTGGTGTCTTCTTCTGTGGTTATAAACACACAGCAGGTTAGTGTCTTCTTCTTCTGTGGTTATAAACACACAGCAGGTTAGTGTCTTCTGTGGTTATAAACACACAGCAGGTTAGTGTCTTCTTCTGTGGTTATAAACACAGCAGGTTGGTGTCTTCTTCTGTGGTTATAAACACACAGCATGTTAGTGTCTTCTTTTGTGGTTATAAACACACAGCAGGTTAGTGTCTTCTTCTGTGGTTATAAACAGCAGGTTAGTGTCTTCTTCTGTGGTTATAAACACACAGCAGGTTAGTGTCTTCTTCTGTGGTTATAAACAGCAGGTTAGTGTCTTCTTCTGTGGTTATAAACACACAGCAGGTTAGTGTCTTCTTCTGTGGTTATAAACACAGCAGGTTAGTGTCTTCTTCTGTGGTTATAAACACACAGCAGGTTAGTGTCTTCTTCTTCTGTGGTTATAAACACACAGCATGTTAGTGTCTTCTTCTTCTGTGGTTATAAACACACAGCATGTTAGTGTCTTCTTCTGTGGTTATAAACACAACAGGTTAGTGTCTTCTTCTGTGGTTATAAACACACAGAGCAGGTCTGTTACCAAAACTTCTTCTTGTTTTAAAAATGTTACTTGACTATCCCAAAAAATATTATGAAAAAGTTATTAAGACATCAGAAACATCTTTTTAAGAAATCGGCAAAAAATATATATAAAAAATTTATTTTTTAAATGTTTGAAAAATGTTGATTCAATTTCTGGAAAAAAAATGTTGATATAGTTGTCCAAAAATTGTTCAGAATGTCCAAGAAAATGTTGCTAAAATTTCAAAAGAATATCATTTAAATTTCCAAAACATTTTAATGAAATGTCAAATTGAAAAAACATGTATGAAGAAATGTTGATAAAATGTCTGAAAAAAATGTTGATAAAATTTCCCAAACAATATTGACACAACCTTTGAAAAACTGCTGATTTTTTTTTTTTAAAAGGTTGATAAGAGTTAAGAATATGTTTGATAAAATGCCCAAAGAAATATTACACAAATGTTAGAAATAATGATAAAGAAATGTCTAGACCTAGTGTCAGAAACATTTTGTTGAAATGTCTGAAAAATATTGTGGAACATTTCAGAAAAAATATTTTTAAAAATGTTAATGAAATGTCCAGTAAAACAAAATGAAATACCCCCAAAAAGGTGATAAAAGGTCTGAAAAATAATGTTACATTGTCCGATAAAACAATGAAGAAATGTAGGAGAAAAAAATTGATACATAATTGAAAATTAAAAAAAAAAAAAAAAAGTTAATCAAATGTCTGAAAATTTTCATTAAAAGTCCCAAAACATTGTGATAAAAGGTCTGAAAAATAATATTATATTGTCTGAGCAAATGTTTAAAAAAGTTTAAGAAAATGGTGATAAAATAATCAAAAATATTAAAATATGCCTGAAATATGATAATAAAATGTCAGATTTTTTAAAAGTGCAACTAAATGTTGATTAAAAAATGATAATAAAATGTCTGAAACAAAGCTGATAGAATGTCAGAAAATGCTTGCATAACATTTGTCTCAATGTGTGTTTCCTCTTGATCCTGATTTTCCTCTTAATCTTGATTTTATGTTTTTAACTGAAACATGGCTTGACAAAAACACAGGTAATGCTGTTCTAACAGAATCAGCTCCACCCAACTACAAATTTGAATCTGAAACACGAGAAAAGAAAAAGGGTGGAGGTGTCTGTGCAATATTTAGAGATCATATGGTTACGCACAGGTTGTCATTTGGGGTGTTTTCATCATTTGAGTATGTATCCTTTAAAATGGAGCTAAAACAATCTCCGTCCATACTCTATGTAGTTATATACAAGCCTCCCCAGCACCGTCAAAGTTTTATTGATGATTTTACCAGGATGCTTTCAATTGTATGCACAGACTTTAATGGTTTGGTCATTACAGGTGATTTTAATGTACATGTGGATAATGTCTGTGACAGAAATGCTAAAGAGCTCAGTGCTGTCCTTGAAACCTTTGGCCTGACTCAGCATGTGTGTGAGCCCACACACAGCAGAGCGCAGCACACTCTGGACCTGCTCATTACAAAGGGGGTTAATATTTCAAATGTCAATGTGGTTGATGTTGCTCTGTCTGATCATTTCTGTGTCTTCTTTGACCTGTCTGTTTCTCCCAAACCACCGGCTGGTCCTGCAGTTGTTCGGAGGAGACACATAAATAACAGCACAGGCGCTCTGTTCATGGAAATGATAAACTTTGAAAATGCCTCATGTTCTAATTCTAATGTTGATGATTTGTTGAACTCTGTTACTTCGAGTGTTTTGACTGTTCTGGACACCATTGCCCCTGTGAAGGTTAAAATGGTTAAAGATAAGCAGAAGGCGCCATGGAGGAATGACGACTCGGTCAGGGCACAGAAAAGGGAGTGCCGGAGGGCCGAGCGGAAATGGCGCAAGTCAAAGCTTCATGTTTATTATGAAATTTACAAAGAAAAGCTGTACGTGTTCAACCAGATCTTACGTAGAACAAGGGAGAGGTACTTTTCTGAAATTATTGGAAACTGCGGTAACAACTCACGTGTCTTATTTGCAACAGTGAACAGATTAACAAACCCTCCAGCTCAACTGCCGTTGAAACTGATCTCCACATCTAAGTGTAATGAGTTTGCAGTATTCTTTTGCGACAAGGTTCAGACCATTAAAAATGCCATCATTTCCACAACACCAATAGCAACCCTGCAGCCACCTAGACACTTAGAGCTGACTCATTTTGCACCTGTAACTGACAAAACTGTCCAAGAGATCATCACCAGTCTGAGTTCATCTACATGCTGCCTTGATGTGTTACCCACTAGATTTCTAAAGTCTGTGCTGAGCAGTTTGTTACCACCACTCGCTCACATAGTTAACATGTCACTACAGTCTGGAACATTCCCAAAGGCCTTGAAAACTGCAGTCATTAAGCCTCTTTAAGAAGAGCAGTCTTGATGCCACAGTACTGAACAACTACCGGCCCATTTCAAATCTGCCGTTTTTAGGCAAAGTCCTTGAGAAAGTTGTTTACCAACAGCTGACTGACTTTCTCCAGTCAGGTTTTAGACCCCATCACAGCACTGAGACTGCTCTTATTAAGGTGACAAATGACATCCGCCTGAACACTGACGTAGGCAAAGTCTCAGTTTTAGTCCTGCTAGATCTGAGTGCTGCTTTTGACACTGTCGATCATGAGATCCTGTTACAGAGATTAGAGGACTGGGTGGGCATCTCTGGCACTGCCCTAAATTGGTTGAAGTCCTATCTAGAAGACAGGAGGTACTTTGTTGAAATTGGTAACTGTGCCTCAGACCACATGGCCTTGACCTGTGGGGTGCCCCAAGGGTCAATCCTGGGACCCCTTCTGTTCAATCTATACATGCTGCCTTTAGGCCAGTTAATACAAAGTAATAATGTGTCCTACCACAATTATGCAGACGACACTCAGATCTATGTCTCACTGACAGCAGGTGAATATGGACCAGTAGATTCACTCTGTCACTGCATCCAACAGGTCAGTGTGTGGATGCAAAATAACTTTCTCCAGCTAAATTCAGACAAGACTGAAGTCATCGTATTTGGTCCACAGAAACAAAGAGAAAGTGTCAGCAGTCACCTCCAGTCTCTCTCTCTAAAACCTACAAATCAGGTTAGAAATCTCGGGGTAATAATGGACTCAGACTTGAACTTTAACAGCCACATCAAATCAATAACATCAGCAGCCTTTTACCATCTAAAAAACATTGCCAAAATCAAAGGTATAGTGTCTAAACCTGACTTGGAGAGACTTATCCATGCATTTGTCTCTAGTAGGTTAGACTACTGTAACGGCCTGCTCACTGGACTCTCCAAACGGGCCGTAAGACAGCTGCAGTACATCCAGAATGCTGCTGCTCGGGTCCTGACCAGAACCAGGAAGTACGAGCACATTAGTCCTGCGCTCAGGTCTCTACACTGGCTTCCTGTGGCTCAGAGAATAGACTTTAAAGCAGCTCTGCTTGTGTACAAGTCTCTCCACGGCCGAGCACCAAAGTACATCTCTGACATGTTAGTGCCATATGAACCATCGTGGACTCTGAGGACCTCAGGGACCGGCCTCCTGCTGGTGCCCAGAGTCAGGACTAAATATGGGACATCAGGGTTCCAGTTTTATGCAGCTAAAATCTGGAACAGTCTTTCTGAAGATGTGAGACAGGCCTCTACTCTGACAATGTTCAAATCTAGGCTCAAAACAGCTCTATGTCACTGTGCATATGACTGAAAGGATCTTATCTGCACTCTTCTCTTTTAAAGTTCATTTTATAATGATTATTTATGTTTTTATTTTGTATTGTGATTTTAATGCATTTTCTTCTTCTGTAAAGCACTTTGAATTACTTTGTGTACGAATTGTGCTCTACAGATAAACTTGCCTTGCCTTGCCTTTCCTGTTTGGTGCAGAGGTCCAGCAGCAGCTGTTGGTGGTTAAAGAAGAGGTTCCCCCTGAGCAGCAGGAGTGGAGCTCCAGTGTGGACCAGGAGGACCCAGAGCCCCCACACATTAAAGAGGAAGAGGAGGAACTGTGGAGCAGTCAGGAGGGAGAGCAGCTTCAAGGGCTGGAGGAGACTGATATCACCAAGTTCACATTCACTCCTGTCCCTGTGAAGAGTGAAGATGATGAAGAGACACCTCAGTCTGAGGGACACCACTGTGGAGGACCAGGCGCAGGACCAGGACCAGCGCCCGGAGGAGGAGTGCAACCAGTGTCCGGAGGCTCTGATCTAGATCCAAATTTACAACCAGACACTGATGACAGTGTTGACAGTGACTTTTGGACAGAGACCAGAGAGCGTCCGTCTGGTTTTATGGGGTGTGATTCTGGTAACAAAACGTTGATCTGTTGTGATGTCAGGACGTCAGAGTGTCCTGAATATGTTGACTGGACGGAGACAAGAAACTCTCTGAAACATGATGAAGTCCCTGCCAGTGATTTTCAATGCAGTGCTGGTGAGAAACCGTTTAGGTGCTCTGAGTGCGGGAAAAGATTTGGGTTCAAGGGAAATCTGAAGCGACACATGATAACTCATACGGGAGAGAAACCTTTCAGCTGCTCCATTTGCGGTCAAAGATTTCTGCAGAAGGCACATCTGAAGCGACACATGATCACGCACACGGGAGAGAAACCCTTCAGCTGCTCAGTGTGCGAGAAAGCTTTTACACAAAGCGGGAGTTTACAGACACACATGAGGATCCACACGGGAGAGAAACCGTTCAGCTGCTCAGTGTGCGGGAAACCTTTCCGGGAAAGTGGAAATATGAAGGCGCACATGAGAGCATGTCAGAAAAGATTCAACCGCAGCGTTTTTGACCAAAGATTCACGTGGCTTTTTCACCTCAGAAACCATCAGTGTGACAGTCGTTATTTGTCACAGCTTCATCAGACTGAGGAGAACATTGGGGTGGAGCCTCCAGACGGTAGCGCAATTCAGCAGACTGAAGCAACATCTTATATGAGCAACAATGCTGACATGGCAAAAACTATGTGTCATTTATAGCTATTTTACAACTTATTGATAACATGACAGCAGCTACTTCCTGTTGTCAGTGAGTGAGGTTATTGCTGTAGGTTAATTTTGGCATGTAGAAGCGATGAGGGTGGGACTCTCATGAAGCATGAGAAATTTTAGGCAGTTTAGAAAATGTATGCTCAAGTTACAATAACTTTATGTTTTATGGTGAAATGTGTAAAAGCATCAAAGCATGACCCCTGGAAATGTACAAGAATTGTACAGGAAATTCAAAATGGTGGACCAATGTTGGTCAACTAAAACATTTTGAATTTCCACAATGAACGTGTTTTGAATTTTCATCAACTAAATGGGTTCATAGTTTTGTGTAATATCATGTTTTGAATTTTCAGGGATTGAAACGCTTTGAAATTTTGCGTTACGTTTCAAACTTTCATCAATTAAAATGTTTTGAATTTTTGTCAAATACAATGTGTTGAAATGTTTCAAATTTTCATCGACTAAAACAATCTGCATTTTTGTGGACTAAATATATGAAAGATAAAAATGACAAAAATGTGACTAAAACTAATAAATATTTTTGTCTTGACTGGGACTAAATCTAAAATAGCTGTCAAAATTAACACCGGTGAAGGGAGGGTCAAAAAAAATAGAGCCACATCTTAGCCTGCCCCCTCCTCTAATGGGTAAAGAACTGTCCCTATTTAAATAAGAGTGTATGGCATTAAAAAACATTATGAAATGACAAACAGTGATGATTTATTGATTTTAAAAGTATAATAAAATACCTTAATTCACAAACACAGACTGTTAATACTTGGCTCAGATTGCTGCAGCTGGATGATGAGAACATATGTGACACCAGAAAAAAAATTAAAGAAATATAATAATGCTATCCCAGACCTGTGTATTAGGTGTGGACCAGAGAAAGGGATATTTTTTCCATTGTGGGCCAAGAGATTAAACAGGCTCTGGAGAATATAATGGGCATACAATTAACACTGGACCCAAAGTTTCTTATTCTAGGTTTACATCCAGACAAACATCTTACCTGCAAGAAAATCCCTTTTTATCTGTTAATAAACAATATACTGTGTGATGTTTTGGGGGGGCGGGGCTTAGCTGGAGGGAAACAATTCTCCACAGATGTTAGCTAGTGCTATCTAGCAAGTTCTGTTGGGTTGTTTTAGACAATAGAGGAAGATGATGCAGGTGTTGCGTTCAAAGATACTCATTCAGAGTGTCGGAGTGCAATCTGACACAATCAGACCTTTTCTAAGGGTTCTGTATGGAAACCCTCTTTGAAAAAACAGAGACCTTGTATTTTCTTTTCTTTTAATGGTTTATTTTATTTTATTACATATAATTTATAACTTTTATGACTGTTGTTATTTGCATTTTGTTATGTTTAAAATGTCCAACGTGAAGGAAGACTTCATTTTGTTGTTGAACAATAATCTGTTTTTTATAGTCTTCTGTTGAGAACATAGTGTCTTCCAAGTTCTTATAATGTATTTGAGTATAAATAAAGATATTGCTGGGAAAAAAATACCTTCATTATCGTATTTGATACACATTTGACAATTCATTTTCATTTACTAAAATGTTTTGAATTTCTGTTGACTCAAATATTTTGAATTTTTGTCAACTAAAACGTTTTGAATTTTAAGCAGATAAAAAGTTTTGAATTTTCTTCAACCAACACTTTATGAATTTTCAGTGACTAAAGCATTTTGAATTTTCTTGACTGTAACTGTCTGAATTTTCTTTGGCTGAAATGGTTAAAATGTTTGTGGACTAAAATGTTTTGAGTTTTCTTCAACCAAAATGTAATAAATTTTCATTGACTAAAATGTTCCGAATTTGTGTTGACTAAAACATTTTGAATATTCATAGACTAAAACGTTCTGAATTTTCGTCGACTAGATGTTTTTAATTGTCATTGACTAGAAAGTTTGAATTTTTGTCTCCTAAAATGCTTCAAATTTTCGTTGACTAAAATGTTTTGAATTTTTGACTAAAACTTCTCACATTTTTGTTGATAAAAAATCTTTTAATTTTCAGAAGCGAAAATTCCTGGAATTTTTGTCAGCTGCAACCATTAGAATTTTCATCGACTAAAATGTTTAGAATTTGTGTTGACTAGATAATTCTGAATATTGATTGACTCAAATGTTTTGAATTTTTGTCAACCAGAAGTTTTTAATTGTCATTGACCAGAAAGTTTGATTTTTTTTCTCTGCTAAAATACTCTGAATATTTGCCTCCTAAAACGTTTTGAATTTTCATTGTCTAGTGTTTCGAATTTCCGTCGACTAAAATATTTTGAATTTTCGTTGACTAAAACGTTTCAAATTTTCGTTGACTAAGACATTTCAAATTGTCATCGTCTAAAATGTTTTGAATTTTTGACTAAAACTTGACATTCTTGTCGACTAAAATGTTTTGAATTTCCGTCGACTAAAATGTTTTGAATTTTCATGACATTACAAAATATCCGTTCCCTTACTTCCTGCATGTTTTTGAAGATTTTGAAGATTTTGAAGATTAGCAACTCCCCTGCCCAGGTGGCTCTATTTTTCACTGTGGCTCACAGTGAGTCAGACAGCGTGCAGCAGATGGAGAGACTGATGTTTCTGAGGAGGAAATGCTGGTGTGGAGATGTGTAAAGTCCAAATGCTGAGATCGTTGGTGAAGCAGCGACTAACTGCAGCTGCTGAAGAGATATTTGGGCTGTTTGAAAGAACGATAGCAGAGTACGAGGAGCAACTTTGTCGCTCAAAAGAGGAGAACGAGCCTTTTCTCGATTATACATCTTTTTGTTTTAACAACATTTTTACATTTTACAACATTTTTTTATTTTTACATGTTCGGATATTGGCACTTTGGTTTTTGATCAAAGTGTGAGGTCTCAAACACCTTTTGAGACTTTTACATCTCGAGCACCGCACCTGAATCCTTGTGCAAATCTTTGCTCACAAAATGAGCAACTAAACAGTTTGACTCCTATATGAATTTTCACGTGTAGTTGGAAATCCATTGGAAAATCAAGACATTGTGGAATGCATTTTGGCCGCCCAATAAAACCAATGAATTTTGGTAGCTGTAACAAACCCCTATTGTAGAGGCTAAAGTCTGACCTGTGGCTTCCTGCTCCTGCACAACGGGGCAGATGGAGGAGGAGGAGGTGTTTGTAGTACAGATGTTGAGACACCTCAGACAGACATGAACCCTGAATATTACAGTGTTCTGTAAGAACTGTAAGTACTGAGCCTCGGGGTCTTCTGGTCCTGGCAGACATAGAGAAACTCTTTGATGACGTCCCATAAGACTGAAGAAACAAGTCGTGGCGTGTCTGTGGGTGTTGTGCTGACAGGGAGCGGGGATGACAAGTGTTTGTCACATGTCCCAGTCAAAGTGTCTCAGATTGCACTACACGATATACACCACGTACTTCTTGCTTGGTGCACTTATTTCAACAGGGTAGTGTTGTCTCAAATTGCGCGCTGCTGTTTTGCACTTTCCGGAAGTGATGATGGCTTTGTGTTTTTTTAACCATCCCTTCTTCATCATCTTCTATTTCAATAGCAAACAAATACTCGACATTTGACTGCTGTCTCAGCCCACACATAAACTAAACTTAGCCACATCAGTGCTCATTAAAATATGTTGCTGTAGCTAGGAGCAAGTCAGCTAATAATAATAATAGCTTAATATTATTTGATGGCTACGAACCGCTCGTACACACCGCCACACACCACCCAGACTCTGACAGGGGCCCTAAAAACATGAGTATTAAGATAGTTTGGGTCTTTTTAGCAAAAACACAGAGACACAGAAACTGTTACAGATTTATTTAAAGAATAAAATAACATATTTGCAGTTCCAGTAAAAATTCAAGCACATGAAATAAAACATGATGTCACTTAAATTTATTTGTTGGAGCTCAACTTTATTTTACATGAAAAAATACAAAATAACTGTTGACAATCAACTAAACATCCAAAAGTGTCACATGACTGTGACATAATCACAACAAATGAGCTTCAGTCCATAAAAACAATCAGAGCTCCTCCTCCTTTTATTTTATCATCAGCGCTTTAAAGGAGAACTTCTGCTTTTTTCAACCTGTACCCCGCGTTACCCTGTCACAGAGACTGATGTCAACAACATGGTTTGAAACTGGTCCAGTATTGAGTGAGCTGGAAACAACAGTCTGTAATGGAAGCACACAGGCAATTAAACATTGTCACTGCTAGGGCTGACCCAAAAAATTCGAAGCTTCGACGCTTTTTTTTAACGTTTTTTTGGGGGAGGCCTTAAACGCAACACTAACACCGTCAACGAGCCCCGAGCGCACTCAGAGCTGCTCTGAGACTGGTGTCAGAGACACTTCTGATCCTCTGAGTTGCGCATCTGTGTGATTGTGTTGCAGTGTGCACCCAGAGTTTTAATTTAAAGTGCTCACAGACTCGGGCGCACTATAAGCGGAGTGTTGAGCGCACTTCCGCGTTGTAGTTTCCAATGAAAATGTCTGTGAAACCCTACATTACCCCCAATTCTTGCACGTTTCTGTCATGGCAATGTGAAAATACATGTCGAGCAGTCTCTTTTGAGTGACATTGGTGCGCGGAGCGGAGTCCGTGCGCACAGGGCTTGCGGACGTCCGTCCGCGCGGACCTCCGCGGAGTCACCCCCCCGTCGTCGAATGCTTAGAATTATATTCGATCTGACCTCGGAAGCTTCGAATATCCAAATATGGATTCGAAGGTCAGCCCTAGTCACTGCAAACATTGTTGTCAGAGAACTGTTTTTTTGCAACAAATTAATTTAGTTTGGTCATTAACTTTTTTCTTTTTCTTTTTTTTATTACTAATTTCCTTGTTTTTCACCTCATCTCTTTTTACAATTTTTCTTTGCAGTTTTTGAGTTATTTCCTTTTTCTTCTTCTTTTTTATTTCCACCAATATTCTTGTTTTAATTTCCTCCTGTCACTACTTGTTTTTGCAATTTTTTGAGGTCCTTTCCATGTTATTTTGTTTTTAACTTATTATTATTTTTATTTTTTTAAATCTTACGTGATTTTTTTTTTTACTGATTTTTGTAATTTGATGGATCAGCGGCAGATGACCTCAAACACATGGATGGTTCCTGACGAGCGACCTCTTGTTGAACCCTCGACCGCAGACGCTGCATTTATACAGTTTCTCTCCTGTGTGAATGGTCATGTGCTCCGTCAGGTGCACGTTCTGTTTGAAACTCTTGCCACAGACAGAGCAGCTAAACGGTTTCTCTCCTGTGTGGATCCTCATGTGTGTCTTCAGGTTGCCCTTCAGGCTGAACGTCTTCCCGCACTCGCTGCAGCCAAATGACTTCTCAGCGGGCGCCTTCTTTTCTCTCTGACGGAGTTGCGAGGACTCGCCGACGCACCTGTGAGTTTTCAGCTGCGTGTACCAGGTGAATTTTTTGTCGCAGGCACCGCAGCGGAAGCGTTTCTCCTCTGTGTGCACCGACATGTGTAGCGTCATGCGTCTCTTGTGCGCGAAGCGTTTGTCGCAGAAGGGGCAGCTGAAGGGTTTCTCTCCAGTGTGAATCCTGATGTGGAGCTGCAGAGTTCCTTTCTGGCTGAAACTTTTGGCGCAGAATGAGCAACGGAACGGTTTCTCTCCTGTGTGTATCCTCATGTGTGCCAAAATGTTCCCACTGCAGCTGAAACGTTTTTGACAGACTGAGCAGCTGAAGGGTTTCTCTCCGTGTGAGTCCTCATGTGGCTCATCAGATGGTCCCTGCGGCAGAACGTTCTCCCGCACTCCGAGCAACTGAACGACTCTTTGTCGGCATGACGGCTCTCCTCGCTCATGGTGACATCATCACACTGAGGCTCGGCGCTGACGTCGCCCTCGGCTTCTGAAGGTTGATCGTTGTGATCGGGTGTCGTGTGAACGTTCCTGCTGATGATGTCACTGGTGTTGGACGTTTTCTTTCCCGTGTGGATCCTCATGTGTCGGCTAACGTCTCCACTGTATCTAAAACTCTTTTTACAGACGGAGCAGTTGAACGGTTTCTCTCCTGTGTGAAGTCTCATGTGACTGATCGAGTTTCCCTTCTGAGAAAATCTTTTCCCACAGAAAGAGCAGCTGAATGGTTTCTCTCCTGTGTGAATCCTCATGTGCGCGTTCAGGTGCGGCTTCCTGCCGAATCTCTGACCGCACTCGGAGCAGCTGAACGACCGTTCCACAGAGTCGCAGTTAATATCACCGACGATGACATCATCAGTCGTCAGAGTGGTGAAACCTGATGGAATTTCTCTGCTCTCCTCCCAGTTCCCGTCACTGACTTCAGTCTCACATGAGTCCAGAGACTCGTCTTCACTGACCGGTCCTAAATATCTGTTCGGATCTGAATTTCTGTCCAGTCCTGGTCCTGGTCCTGGTCCTCCACAGTGGTGTCCCTCAGACTGAGGTGTCTCTTCATCATCTTCACTCTTCACAGGGACAGGAGTGAATGTGAACTTGGTGATATCAGCCTCCTCCAGCCCTTGAAGCTGCTCTCCCTCCTGACTGCTCCACAGTTCTTCCTCTTCCTCTTTAATGTGTGGGGGCTCTGGGTCCTCCTGGTCCACACTGGAGCTCCACTCCTGCTGCTCCTCTTCGCCGACGATCACTTTACGGACATCTGAAGGCAAAACTGACACAAGACAAACGGCTGTTAACCCTTTGAAATCTGAGCTTGATTTGTTTCAAAAACAGGTAGAAGGCAGCAACCAAAGAAATGACCCAAAAATTTGCAAAAAGAGAGAAAGCTTTAAACTAATTTTCTTTTCTTTTTTTTTAACTTGAACTTTTTACTCTTTTTTATTCTTGTTGTTGCAGTTTTGGGGTCATTTCCTTGTTTGTTTTGAATTTGCTCTGCACGGGGATCTGACCCCGACAAGCACTGTATCGCCATCAGATCAGTCTATCTGACAGAGGCGGGCGTAACATGATGAGGACAACGCTGCGTCGTAGGATTCGAATAGTAAACAGCCAAGATGGCAGCTGCTAAATTCAGTTTAGCTTTGGAAGAAACACTAAGCCAACTACACTTATCTTTCCTCTCAAGAGAGGAACAGCAGACTGCCCGAGAAGCCTTCGATTCCAGGAAGGACGTTTTAGCCGTTTTGCCGACGGGATACGGTAAAAGCATAATATATCAGTTAGCCCCACTGTTGGGCAAACAAATGGGGCTCAGTGCAATGAATACATCACCTTGTTTTGTACTCTGATTGGCCATCGTGCTATCCAGTTGCATGTGGCGGCATTTAATATTCCCTGGGTAGGAAGGATGTATCGTGAGGGCCAGACTCAAAATCTTTCTAGATCTGAGTCTGGATTTCCAGGCTCCTGCTCTACAGCTCAAAGGGAAATAGTGTAGTATACGAGTCGTATCAGTAACCTCAGACGACAGAGAACATTTTTAATCTACATTAAACTCCAGACTACAACTTTATAAATATTCACCTCACTTATTTCAAAAGAAACTATTTAACAATAAATGTGGAACGGTGGCGCGACGCTCTGGTGATGGTGCAGGTGGAGGTTTGGTTCAGTTTAAAGCCTGATTTACACGGTTTTACAAGGTTTTGATGGCAAATTTGTGAATTATTTCCTGAACTGAATATTTATTCTCTTAAAAAACAACAACACAAATGTAAAATGCACAACTTCAAAGATTCATATCCAAAATAATACTAACTACTCCCAGTGTGACGTCACACTAACCGGAGCCCAGTCCCAGCTTCTGTCAAACACACCAAACCAGTCACAGTAAAGAAAACACACGTTAGCTTCGGGAGCTAGCTGCGGCTAACAGGCTAACGTTAGCTTTAGCACCATTAGCAGAGTGGCAGAAAGGAAACAAACCTTCTCCTCGCGGCTTCGCTTCCGGTTTTAGAACCACCTCCAGCTGTTTCCGGTGTCGGTCCATCTCTGATTAACGAACGAACATCAGTGTTTCTGCCGTTATTTGATGCAACTAACGGTTTCTCTCTGCTCACTGCTCCCGGTGTTACGGCCGGAAACACGTCGACGATCACTTCCGGGGGACGGATTTCAAAATAAAAGCCTCGTTAATTTATTGTAATGTCTTCGATCATGAGATTATTATTATTATTATTATTACATATACTGTACGTTTATATATGAATTACATCCTGCGGTATATATTTGTAATGTTTCTTTACATATTATTTTATTTTACTATATCATAATCTACTACTGTACCATATTACATTTGATATTCTAAATTATGTTTTATGATTACTACACGTCATGTTACACGGTATCTTACATCTCAAACTATAATAAAATTAACTGTGTAATAATATATTATGTTAATGTGTTATACTGTCTTTTAACATTAAATAGACATATATTATATTTCTGTGGTGATGTTATATTAATACAGACAACACAAAGTATCATTACTTAATCA
The DNA here is from genome assembly GCA_026686955.1 of Epinephelus cyanopodus. NCBI lineage: Eukaryota > Metazoa > Chordata > Actinopteri > Perciformes > Serranidae > Epinephelus > Epinephelus cyanopodus. The sequence continues at coordinate 39,741,855 of CM048931.1, read as the reverse complement.
TATTATGTATTATATTACTGTATATCATATTATTGTGGTGGAATGTGTATTTTTATGATTGGATGTGTCCCGACTCCTATTTTTTTCTTTTTTTTAAATAATCTTTATTTAAAACTCTTTTGGCTAACTTGGTTTCTATTTCATATTTTTAAGCATTACAAACACATTGGAATACTCAGACTTGTGATCTATTTTTAAATCATATACTTTTTTTATGATCTTTAATTTATCAGACATGTCTTATTTTTGGGTAAATTGTTATATTAAGCCCATTATGAAAAAATAATGTTGAGAATAAACTTTAAAATAGTCCTTAAATTAGCAGACTAATCAATAATGATTGATTGGATACAATTGTGAGATTAATTGACAAAAAAATAATTGAGATTGATCGATTAAAAAAAAACGTTAGATTATTTGATTAAAAAAATAACTGTTAGGTTAATAATCGTTAGATCAACTGATCTTTTTTTTTTTTTTTAGATTGACAAAAAATAATTGTCGGATTAATCAATAATCAGACAGTATATAGTACCCATTTTATTACCATTTTATCGGACAGTTTAATGATATTTCTTGACAGTAGCCTTTTTATTTCTGACATATAAATAATATTTTCAGTCATTTTATCAAAAAAAAATTTAACTCTTTTTTTTTGGACATTTTATAATATATTTGGTTGACATTTTTCAGACATTTCAACAATATTTTTTGAACATTTATTAATATTCTTTTATTAATTTTTTTTTGACATTTTAAAAATGTTAGTGATGAATTAGAAATCTAGCAACGTCTTTTGCCGACACTAGAAATCAAACAAAGCCAGAGACTGTTTCCTGTTTCCTCTTTTTGTGGATTTTTCCTTGATTTTTAAGAGCGATTTTATATTTTATTTAGCATATCTTCCTTCAGATAATCACAACTTCACACAGAGCATTCAGTGTACGAGAAATCAAGTAGGAGAGAAACCAGTCAGTTGCCCCGTGTGTGATCAAATGTTTTTGCTCAAGGTGCAACTTGATGGTGGACAGGAGAGAAACTGTTGGTTTGCTCACTGTGTGGGAATCTGAAGGTCCACTTATAAAATCCAGACAGGAGAGAAACCTTACAGCTGCTCGGTCTGCAAGAAATCTTTCACACACAGTGCAAGTTTACTGCTACACATCAATAACATTTTAATGACAATTTTTATAATATATTTTTGGACATTTGATCAACATTTTCTTTTCAGACATTTTATTACAAATTTTCCTACATTTTTTAACATGTATATATAATGACATTTATTGGACATTTTATTCAGAAATTTTATTACCATTTTTAATACATTTCTGACATTTAGTAGCATTTTTCCAAAGTTTCATGGCTGGAGTCCTCCATGTTCGTGACCAATGTGACCACGGGGTCAAAGGTTCTATGTATCTATGTGTTTCTCGTCTGGCCTGGGAGGCGCCGGAAGAGGGTGATAATGGATGATGGACGTTCAGCATCAGTGTAGTATCAGCAGTGTGATTGAGACCAACAAACCTCTTCTAATTTCACTTCATTATTTATGTCGTACCTCTTGATGGTGTCATGTGAGTTAGTCAGACAACTGAAAACACACCAGATTGACTTAAAAAAGACAAACACTAATAACACACTCCTGCTCTCTGTCTTTAGTTATCATTCTTCCTCCCCCATCTGTGTGTGTGTGTGTGTGTGTGTGTGTGTGTGTGTGTGTGTGTGTTAGCTCAGGTAATTAGCATGTCTTATCTCTCTCGGCTGGACGCAGGGAGCTAAATGCCATCCTGTCTCTGTGATCCTCGTTGATAAAACTCTGTCCGTCTGATCGATGCTCGAATTAAAGGTTCTCTGGATTAAACGCCTCTGATTGGAAACACAGAGCTGGAGGTCGGCAGAAGAGAAGGATGAATAGAATTTAAAAACAAGTCAGATCCACAGAAAGGACGGGAAGCAGAAGAACTCTTGCTGATGTGCTAATTAAGATGCTATTGCTAATTGACCTACTGCTAACAGACATGCCAATCAAGCTGCTAATGACAAACTGACTAGCTAAACAACCTGCTAACTATTAACTGGCCTGCTAAATGACATACAAACTTCTAACTGAGCTGCTAACTGTTTAATGACTTACCCGCTAGCTTAACTGTTACTTGCAAAATGTTACACAAGCGGTTACGTCAGCCGGAGGCCTCCACGTGGGGAAGACAGACAGGACGCCCGAATGCAATGATTGGTCGGAGTTTTCTTAGAACCATATGAGAATGGTATAATTATGAGTTTTTATCTCTGGCGGAATTCACTCAACAGCATTTTAACATAAACAAAGAAAAGTGTCAAATTTCCAGAAAGGTAAGTGTCGCTTTAAACAATAAAGCCTGCAATTCTCTCCTCTATTACGAAAATTACACACGTTAAAACTCACTGGACCAACCAACTACCTCCGCGACGCCGTCCCAAGACTCATTCTTTTTATTTTGGTCTCTGTAACCAAACAGCGACACATTATAAAGGACTGAGTGGGCGCAAACGCAAACGCAAGTAATAAACTTCTTGATATCCATTGTGGAACAAGTGTGCTGTAGGAACCAAAGTTACATGGCTTGTTCTCTGGGACCCGCTTAAGCACGTTGCCAAACCACGTTAGAGCTCATTGCCATAAAGTAAAACTACTTTTAATTCCCCTCCAGACTTGCTCTGGTCGCTTTGGTCACCCAAGACGCGCGGCTGACGACCAGGTCGCCCAAGTCGCCGGGCTCTCATTGAAAATGAATGACTTCAGCCATATTGGAAGCTCTGGTCTCTGTTGGCTTGAACGTACAGTAATGATTATACTAATTAATAAGTGACCTGCTACCTGCTAACTTACAGCTAACATCCTGCTAACTCCCACCTAAACTGAAAACTGACATACAAATCGACATAACCTTCTAACGTCACCTGCTAATTAACCTTATTTCATCCTGCCATTGATTAGTTTTGACTTAATAATTGTTTTTACTTCTATTTAGCGTTTATGTATCATGTCTCTGTTTTAAGTCTTTCTTTTATCTTTTATTGTAAAAAATTCTGATCTAGTATTTACTCACTAACTGACCTGCTAGCTGCTAAATACCCTGCTAATGAATGAGCTAACTAGGCTATTCTGCTATTAACTGACCTACTACCTGCTAACTGAGCTGCTGGTTAATGACTCGCTAACTTATGTGTTAGCTGAACTTTTACCTGCTGGGTTACCTGCTAGTTAACAAAAGGCTAACTGCCACCTGGCCTACAAACAGTTGAATGGCCTGCTAATCAACCAGCTAACTACTGCTCAACAAACCGACTTGCTAACTAACCTGCAAACTATCCAACAAATTAATAACTGGCCTTCTACTATTAGCTGCTTGCTAATTTACAAACTGTTAACTTGCTTGCTAACAGCTAACTTTTGATTGGTTTACACTTAAATAATTGTTTTATCTCTAGCATTTATATAGCATGTCTCTATTTTAAGTCATTCTTTTGTCTTTTATTGTGAAGAATTTCTGATCTAGTATTTTGTCAATTTTACTCACTAACTGACCTGCTAAATGCTAAATACCCCGCTTACCATCCAGCTAACCAGGCTACCAATCATTCTGCCAACTATTAACAGCCTGGCTACCTGCTAACTGAGCTGCCAGCTGGTTAATGACTAACTTAACTGCTAGCTGACAAAATGCTAACTGCCACCTGACCTGCAAACTGATAAACTGTTAAGTTTTAGCCGACCCATTTCCTGGTGGTTGTAGGGAGTTAAACCATTCATGCTGCAGCTGTTGTCCTTATGGTTTGTGTTCAATAAAGGTTGATGCGACGGCAGTGGCGTGATGCTGCTGCTGCTGCTGCTGCTGCTGTCTGGTCTGTTTTCGGAGACTTTGTGCTGGCTGTGAAGAGACGAGGCCTCTGGACTGATCAGTCTCTGTGGGGGTTTAATCAGGGAGGACTGAATGATCGAGGATGATTGACAGGGAGCATCTGGTGTTGATGTCCATCTCTGTGTTGTGAAACCTATTTTTAGATTAACGTTTTCTACAGGAAATTCCTCCGACGAGCGTCTGACAGGAGGTCCAGTCAGGAGGAAGTAAATTAAGTTCTTTCTTAACTGAGTTTCTGTTGAAGTGTTTGTGGCAGATTTGATCCTGTCATGTGTTGTATCCCCCCTCAGCCTGTGTTCCTCACACATGCCCTGGACGTCTGAGCAAACCAGTCACCTGATGAATGTTTGACCTGTTGTCCCTACCAAGTCCTCAAATGCCGCTGCTGTTAGTGGACCTCGGCGTCAGAGGTAGGATACAATGGCCGACTGTGGGGGGAAACTGGAGCACCGCTGATACAAGGAGAACACGCAAACTCCGCACAGAAGGCTCCTCTACCACAAGGTTCGAACCCCCAACGCCAGGTTCGAATCCTCTTACTATGAGGTGTCAATGCTAACCACTGCACCACCGTGCCACCTAGCATGCTACACTAATGACGTACATCACGTGACCTGACATTATGTTAGTAACAAAATTTTTATTTTTTTTTTGCCAAACCATGATATTTATTTAAAACCATACCACATGCTTTTGTTGCCTTAACCTAAGGAAGTAGCAACAGAATGTTCTTAAAGACCCCCTGTGGCCACTCATGGTATTGCAGTGAAAAAATCTCCTGCAGCTCAAAGAGCATTTTTCTTTTTGACCACCATTGTTAAAGAGACGTCTACACATCTTCACTGTGACCTTGTCACATGTCCACGTTTGCTCATGGACTTTCCACGTCCACATGTGGCGTCCAAGGTACCCTGGGTGTGTTGGTTGTTGACGTTCTTGGACGCCGTGTCAACTTCAGCCTGTTACATGCATTGTCTGTTTTCAAAATACACTTCTGTTTTCACAGGAAATGTACAGTTTGCACACAGTCTCTTTCAAATTAAAAGCACTATGTCAGTACAACACCGTGAAATTCCTTTTCTCCTTCATCAACAAAAACACACGTGGTACATTTAGGGAAAAAGAACAGGGTTTGACTTTAGAATGTTACGGGAAGTGAACACTTTGGGCTTGAATTTCTGGGTAGGGGAAAACACAGCTGATGATTTTTCGTGCCGTGTTTATTACCCTCTGCAGAGCCTTTCTGTCTGCTGCTGTACAGCCGGCGTGTGAACGTCTCCACCAGCTGCTCACTCAGACGGTTTTTGTGCCTCAGGAAGTGCACACATTGCTGAGCTTTTGATGCTAACAGGCTAGATGAGGTTATCAGAGGTCAGTCACCATCTGTAAATGGCGTGAACGCATCTGTGCTGCGCTTTCTGAAATCAGTGATGGGTTAAAACACTTCATGATTACGGGTGTGAGTGCAACAGGCCTGTCATCATTTAATTAAATTTTTAAATTAACTTAATTTTATTTGATATACTTTATTAATCCCCCTGAGGGGAAATTCAATTATTCAACAAGTCCGAAAGACAGTGGTGGGTGTCTTGGGAACAGGGACCATTGATATTAGGCTTAGAACTAGCTGCTAACAGCTAACAGCTGACAGCTAACTGCTAAATACCAACAGCTAACGCCTAGCAGCTAACTGCTAACGGCTATCAGCTAATACTCAACAGCTAACTGCTAACAGCTAACTGCTGAGTGCTAACAGTTAACTTAACGAGCTCTGATGCTGCCGGTTTCTTGTTCTTTCTCTGATAATACTCGAGTACTTTTACTGCTGATACTTGAGTACTTAGGTAAATAACAAGTTGTTTGGAGTCGAGCAGCTTTATGAAGAATCTTTATTTAACAAAAATAAATGAATCTGAGGGACAGACATCAAAACCTTAAAACAAACACTTAAACATGCTGAGAGATGTCCAGGTGAGACAGCTGAGACAGGTGAGACAGGTGTGTGTGTGTTCCTGTTCTTCTATCCTTGTGAGGACAGTGACTCTGTTTGAGCTTCGTTTTTGGGGTGAAGGTCGGAGACGGGACGCTCATGTCCTCACAAGTAAAGAACTCCAAGCTGTGTGTGTGTGTGTGTGTGTGTATTTGTATGTTCAGTAGCAACGCAGGAAGAAGGTGTTGCAGGCTGTTCCTCTCAGACAGTCGCACAGTCGACCGATGCGAGGTCCATGTTTCATCGCGCAGCGCTCGCCCACATCACACTGAAGAGACAGACAGACAGAATCACTTCAGACTGCATCCTCCCACAAATACAACATTCTAACCTTATTAGCACAAGCCTATGGCGTTTTACATTGTATAAATTAGCCTAGCAGCAAGCAGAGATTTGCTCTGCTCATATTTCAGCCAGGATAAATCACACACAGTGTGTGGAGGCTTTATTGTCTTTGTAATTTATTGTTTCTTATCTGTGAAATTAAAGTAAATCAAAGCTTTGTTTCCACTGAGGGAAATGGTTTCAGCTTACAGAAAAAAAAGATATATAACTACATTTTGCTGTGACGTGTAGTTACATTTTTGGGAAGGTGCACGTCAGGCTATTGCTTAGGGTACAGCGTCAATGTGATGCAGAAGTATAAATCTAAGAAGTATGAAATTTCATACAATTTTATGTCCTTCAGCAAGCTAGCTAAAACTGTCGGCCAATTCAAATTAGCTAGCAGTGCTAATGATTGCTAATAAGCTAGTTAGTAACACTAGTAAGCCGTTGAATGTATAATAGCTACAATATTAGGTTACTGCGACATGCAGATATGAGCTAAGGCTGTCAAACAATACATTTTTCAAAAATTCCATAATTTTGCATTTGAAAACAGTTTAAGTTCATATTAACATGATCATCTGTGAAAATGACCATGCTGTTTTTCCCTTGCCAAAATTTATCCCAACTTAATGTATTCAGCCCCCTCCTGAAAAGCTAGCATTGCATGGTCCCGCTGGATTTACTAGGTTAACTAGTTTCATATGATACCAGTATCTTCAATCTGGCTTTAAAATGAGTAAAAAGAAGAAAAAAAAGAGTTAAAAACAAACAAGGAAATGACCCCACAAATGTGCCAAAAAAGTAAAAAGAGAAAATTAAAGGCAAGAAAATTAGTTAGAAAAAAGAAAATAAAGGCCCAAAAATTTGCAAAAAAAAAAAAAGTTAAAAACAAACAAACAGGGAAAAAAAGAAATGAATGTATAAATGTATAATTTTTTGGGAATTTGTTGTTCATTGCCTTTTTTCACATTTTGAAAGATCTTTTAATAGACCTTTTTAAAAAAAAGAAAAAAAAAAAAGAGTAAGATCATTTTTGTTTAACCAGAAACAGCCGTGAAATCACCACCACCAAACCCACCAGACTACATTTAAGTAAACAGTGATTTTAGTGTGTATAAAGGCAGCATGTTTTTCCATCTAACTGGGTGATTTAAGGGTCAATTTCAACCAAACTAGAGCTAGTGATTATCGCAATAGTAGGAAGATGAAATGAGATAACTTTTGTACATTTTATTTTGTTTCTGTCGATTCTGAATCAAGTGTGTTTTACGCTGATAAAATTATGGTTTATTTAAACAGAGTCTGGTGGGATTGAAGACGGTGATTTCGGGGCTGTTTCTGGTTAAACATAAAGCTCTATCTCTGTAGGGATCCTTTCCATAATGTTGTTAGACACCATTAAAACAATCTGAGCCTGTCAGTGACAAAAACAAACACTTTGAAAGGACGTACATTGAGGGTGCACAATTGCCCTATATGGTTACATTGCAGCCTGTTTCGCTGCTGCTGACCGCTCGATACAACAAGAAATTGTTGTTCTTACTGACACACACACACACACGCACACACACACACACACACGCACACACACACACACAAACAAACATGAGGGTGTTTAGAACCAAAAATACCAAAGTCACCCTTTAATACATGAGCTGAGGGTAAACCTCCTCCTTCATCTCACCAGACTGAACTTATCCATGAAACGAGCCAGGGTGAAAATATTAATAACCGACACACAGAGCAGCAGCTGACATTAAAGTGTGATCAGTATCTCATCAACACACACACACGCACGCACACACACACACAGACACACACACACACACACATACAGCACAAAAAGCAAATAAATAAATAAATCACACGATGGTGACGGTGACTGTGTTTGATTGATTGACAGCTCATGTTCTCACCCGGGGGATGACGCTGGCTTTCTTCTCCACGGAGAGACCGACGCTGCTGTCGGCTTCATCCAGGAGACCCTGCAGAGCTTCGGCCTGGGGGGGGGGGCGTTATGTATAAAATAGGGGCATACAGGAAGTAGTTATTTTCATAAGGTAAAACAACAAAACAAAACAAAAAAAAAAAACACACATTATTACATTTCTCAGTGATTTTCATTCTAATTGGACTCTTAACCTCATTCTTACACATTTAAGCCAGCATTGCAGTGTAGCTTTTTGAAAACTTTGAAATGTTGCAAAGTATTTTTATCATTCAGTTTTTTTAGTGACATTTATAGTAATTAAGCCCCTTCCCACCTTTCCATGTATTCCAACCACTTCATTTCATTCTTACACATTTAAGCCAGGTATTCAGTGTAGCATCCGCTTTTCCAAAGACCCCAAAACATTTCATCTCATTCAGACATTAATGCTATTATTCACTGTTTGAAGTCAGCATTGCAGTGTAGCGATTTTGTAGATGGAAATATTTCGAATTTTTGTTGACTAAAACATTTCAAATTTCCATTGACTGAAACGTTTTGAATTTGTCGACCAAAAAAATTGTAATTTTCATGGACTAAAATGTTTTAAATTCTGTTGACCAAAATGTTTTGAATTTTGAAATTTTCAGTAGTTGTAGAAAAATGACATTTATAAAATCTGTGACCTTGATTCTAATGTCTGATACATGAATTAGCCTCTCTGGATTAGTATAAAGAGAAAAAACTGACAGAAAGCATCAGGACTAAAAGTCAACTAAAACATTTTGAATTTCTGTCAATTATTCCACATCATTCAGATATTAATGGTGTTATTCAACATTTGAAACCAGCATCGCTGTGCAGCGTCAGCTTTTCAAAAACCTTGAAATATTCTACAGTATTGTCATCATTCAGCTTTTTAATGACATTTATACTAATTAAACCCAGTTACACTTTTCCAACTATTCCTACGACTTCACCGTCTTCTTACAAATTTTAGGCTGAAATGTCTCAAAAAGATTCAGAAAATTGTTATAAAAGGGGGGAGACTACATTGCTAATTATTATTCTAAAATTCTGTAACACAATTTTTTAAATACATTTTTAGTACTTTTTCCAGGTCATTTCCTTGTTTGTTTGTTTTTAACTTTCTTTCCTTTTTTTTTTTTTTTTTTTAAACTAATTTTCTTGTTTTTAATTTTCTCTTTTCACAAATGTCTTTCACAAATTGAGCCAATTTGCTGTCAGGTTTTAAAGACTTAATTTGTTCAAATTGTAGCATCATTTGTTTGTTTTTTTTTAAAACAAATTTATATAAAATATTTTATATATTATACAAAAACAAAAAAATAGCTATAAATGAAATAATGATAAATGGAAAGTTCCAAATTTCATTTCAGAATAAAAACTAGAGATGCAGAGCTCCTGCGTGCGGACAGACGACTCACCAGCTCTTTGGTCGTGAGTCCGAGGACCGGTTCGTCTGGTGCAGACGGCAGCTGGTTGTCGGCTGACCTCTGACCCTGACAGAGTGATGTCAGTACGGACAGACAGACGGACAGGTAGACCGCGGCGCGTACGCTCTCCATTGCCAAAAATAATTTCAAAAACCTAAAAAAAAGGAAACACAGAAAATTATAAACTCTTGCGAAGATATTTTATTTACAATTGTACGGATAGATGTAAACTCACGATTTAAGATCCCACAGGAAATATTCACTTCCTCTTCTTCTCTGGTGTCCAAAATCTTTTCTCCTCCAACAGCTTCTTTTTCTCTCTCGGTTAAATTGTTTCTCTCCTGGTGAGCTCCTCTTCTTCCTCTCCGTCCTCCTCCTCACATGTGCTGTGCACTTCGTCCTCCCTCCTGTATTTATACCGCTCTCCTCCTCCTGCTGTCACATTTTATTCATGTATTCAGAGCATCAGATAAAACAGCGCCGACGTGTTTGTCTGTGATTGATGATGCGTCTGTGTGGTTAATATTTAACAGGTGGATGTTTACGTGAAAAAAAGAGAGGACACCCTGCGGACCTGTGTGTGGATGTACAGAGGTCAAAAGTCAGATGGTGACTCACAGCTGAAGGTGAGATGGGACGAACTGTCAGACCATCGTGTCCAGGTTTCTTTTCTTTTAATGATTGCAATGAGACGAAACACTAGATACTTTATTCTACAGATTGTCATTCAATATGTGTCCATTTGTGGCTGTTTTCATTGTCTTCATGGTAGTTTCGCATCTCTTTGTGGTTGTTTTGTGTCTCTTTGTGGTTGTTATGTGTCTCTTTGTGGTTGTTATGTGTCTCTCTGTAGTTGTTATGTGTCTCTTGTGGTTGTTTTGTGTCTCTTTGTGGTTGTTTTGTGTCTCTCTGTAGTTGTTTTGTGTCTCTCTGGGGTTGTTTTGTGTCTCTTGTGGTTTTTTTCATGTCTCTTTGTGGTTGTCTTGTGTCTCTTTGTGGTTGTTTTGTGTTTCTTGTGGTTGTTTCGTGTCTCTTTGTGGTTTTTTCGTGTCTCTTTGTGGTTGTTTTGAGTCTCTTTGTGTTTTTTTTGTGTCTCTTTGTGGTTGTTTTGTGTCTCTTTGTGTCCACAACCTGTCACCGTTTTAAACGCTGGTTTGAGCAGGCAAATTCTACTTTCCAGTTTTTCATTCATACCAGCAGAGTGACTTCAGTCTGTCCACGTGCCTCTGGGTTTAGAATCAGTCAGTCAGCTGATGGAAACAATGATTTACATTGACGTCACCTGCTGATGTAAAAACTGAACAACATGTCGAAAGTGTAACGACTGTAGGAACTCCTCAGAGGATCAGACTGACTCATCAACAGCTTGTTTTTCCACCTGCTCATTAAACTACAGCTGCTTCCTGTCAGAGGTCAGAGGTCAGCCACTCTGATGACTCCATATCATTTAAAACTTCTCCCATCATCCACCTGAGCAGGAGACAACAGGTCTGATCCGCCCGGCTGACCTCAGATCGGGGAGGTGTTAAATGATGACGCAGGAGGACAAACTGTTTTTGCCCTTTTCTTTGTCTGATCTGCATCGTCAGGCGACTCGTTCAGAGAGAGGTTAGTCTGCTTTCATCTCTACTCTCATTAATGGCTAAATGTCAAATGGCAGCCACAGCCTTTCACTGACCACTGAAAACCTTGTATCTACACGTCTATAAAGTGACACAAGCTAAATTAAATAGCATAAAATACTTAAATATAATCAAGAAAAGTTTGTGTCACTCAGAAGGTTATTGACCTCCACAGGCAGGCCTTACTGAAAATTAATATTATCGTAGTAAAATGGACACTCGTAACAGAGGAGAGTTGTTTTATTTGCAGCATCTTAAAAAACAAAAAAAAACTAAACTAAAAAACAAGCAGAAAAAAATAGAAAATAATACAGAATTTTTTTTAAGAATACAGAAAAAATAGTAAAAGAACTAAAGACCCTGCCCAAAAACCAGACAAATCAAGAAAAAAATAATATTAAAAAAATAGAAAAAAATATAAACAGAAAAATAAAGGAAAAAATACAGGAAATGAGAGAAAAAATACAGAACAAATTAGAAAAAAATCTGAAAAAAACCCAAAATACACTAAAACTTGGAAAAAATAGAAAACTACAGAGAAGTTTGAAAAAATAAGAAAAATTTTACACAAAAACTCAAAAAAATACAAATAGAAACAGAAAGATACATGAAAATGAGAAAGATCCTAAAAATGGCAGCAGGTGAGCACAAATTGTCTCTATTTGCGGACGACATAATGGTGTATCTAAACAACCCACACAATCTCTGTCAGTCTTGATGTCTTTTTTAACAGAGTACGGACCATACACGGGATACAAGCTTAATGTCCAAAAAACACAAGTTCTGAGTTTTAATTACAAACATGGAATAAAACACTTTCACTTAAGGACGGCAGCAGATATTTTAAGATGGTTTGCATTCGACCCAGACTTCGTACCTCATAAACAAGACAAAAGATTTAAAGATTGGATCTCCAGAGGGCTGACAGCACACTGCACTCTCATGAAGCAAAGTATTACAAGGAGCTTCCAAGACCTTAAGAATAAATTCAACTGGGAAAAACTGGGAAACTGGGACCTTTTTAGATAATTACAGATTAGTGATAACAACAATAAAAAACAAAGCAAAATATGGCCACAGAAAATTAACTACTTCAAATATTTATTAGAGCATATGAGAATGAACCTTATAAAAAGGTCATTTTGAAATTGTATTTAAGTAAGTTTTAAGTAACAACTAAAGAAAGAAAATACATTTTGAGTTAAAACAAATTGGGAAACTGAGGGAAACCTGACTATCACACAAGGGGAATGGGAAGAGATACTTAGACAACAATGGAAAACAACGAGCTCTCCATCCTGGAGAAAATTTGGTTGGAAGAATGTCATGCGTTAATCTTGTACTACTACTACTAATCTTGTACTGCTCAGAAAAAAACCTGTATAAAACAAAATGGACTGTTGGCGATTGTGTGGGAATAAAGCAGCAAGTAACTTCCATATCTTCTGGGGCTGCCCTTTGGTTGCTCCCTTTGGACTAAAATTCATGGCATTCTGATTTCTCAACCAAAATAACCTTTAATTTTGAGCTGATGTATGTGATTAGTCTGGAGGAACTCGAATGGAGAACAAAGGATAAATATCTGCTGAGAACACTATTGGTGGCATGTAAGAAATCCTTAACCAAGAAATGGCTGAAAAAAGAATTGCCTAGTGTTGATGGATGGATTGACTTGGTTCATAATATCCATGTAATGGAGAGATTGACTTTCAGTCTGAGAACCCAGAAGGACATTTTTATTGAGAACTGGACAAAATGGTTGTTTTTTGTCTCAAAGATTAGACCTGACTTTTTTCCTTTTCTGCTTACAGTCTTCATCTTCAGTTGGTTCTGGATTTTGTTAACGTTTTATACTGCTCATTAAAACCAATAAAAAGAGAATTACAAAAAAAAAAAAAATAGAAAATGAGAAAGATAGAAAAAACAAGAAAAACACTGAAACACAAAATACAGTTTTTTTTCTTGAGAAAATGCAGAAAAATTAGAAATGTGATAGGCCAAAATGAACAGAATGAAAAGACTTTTATTTTGGCCATAGGTGGACCACTGGGCACTGCTGCTTTCATCTTGACTCTCATTAACAGCTAAATGTCAAGCAGCAGTCGCAGCCTTTCACTGACCACTGAAAACCTCGTATCTCCACGGCTGGAAATAAATTTGAATAAATTAAAAAGTAAGAAATACTTTAAAAAACATATTGTCATTATGTTCAGAGACAGATTAAAATCAGGACGTTGTTGTATGAGCTGCTCGTGTTTCTGCCCTTTATTTTAAATGCTGGACTTGTCGTAGATGTGCAGGTCACTTCTCTCCGAATAAACAGCCGAAGATAAATCTCCAGTCGCAGACGTCAAAGAGTGACTTGACAGTCGAGGCTGAAGATGACATCACACACACGCTGTTTTTCACAGAGACCAGAGGAGGACGAGGTCGTGCCTGTAACCTTTCAGCTTCAGTGACCTTCAGAGGAGAAATTATACTGCAGCACTTCAAACAGGCTGCGGGGGGAGGCTGAAAGTTTGAAGTGAAGAAAAACAAGTCTCAGGTTTGAAATGACACGTAGAAGAAAGTTATTTTGATGAATCATTATTATAAGAAAGAAATCAGCAATTCTGCTTTTGCAGCTTCTGGCTGCGATTATTACTTAAATAGTAAACATGTTGGTAACTGCTGACCTACATGCTAACTGCTGACTGACATGCTAACTGCTGACTCACATGCTAACTGCTGACTGACATGCTAACTGCTGACCTACATGCTAACTGCTGACTGACATGCTAACTGCTGACCCACATGCTAACTGCTGACTGACATGCTAACTGCTGACTGACATGCTAACTGCTGACCCACATGCTAACTGCTGACTGACATGCTAACTGCTGACTGACATGCTAACTGCTGACTGACATGCTAACTGCTGACTCACATGCTAACTGCTGACCTACATGCTAACTGCTGACTGACATGCTAACTGCTGACCCACATGCTAACTGCTGACTGACATGCTAACTGCTGACTGACATGCTAACTGCTGACCCACATGCTAACTGCTGACTGACATGCTAACTGCTGACTGACATGCTAACTGCTGACCCACATGCTAACTGCTGACTGACATGCTAACTGCTGACTGACATGCTAACTGCTGACCTACATGCTAACTGCTGACTGACATGCTAACTGCTGACCCACATGCTAACTGCTGACTGACATGCTAACTGCTGACCCACATGCTAACTGCTGACCCACATGCTAACTGCTGACCTACATGCTAACTGCTGACTGACATGCTAACTGCTGACCCACATGCTAACTGCTGACTGACATGCTAACTGCTGACCCACATGCTAACTGCTGACCGACATGCTAACTGCTGACTGACATGTAATAAAATATTTCCATCACCTCAGAAGAGTGTTTCAGTGTGTGTGTGCGTGTGTGTGTGTGTGTGTTATGATGCACTTTGTGTGTTTTGATGTGTTTTGTGTGTGTGTGTTTGTGTTAGTGTTATCATGCCTTTTGTGTGTGTGTTATGATGTGATTTGTGTGTGTGTGTGTGTGTGTGTGTGTGTGTGTTATGATGGGTTTTTTGTGTGTGTTATGATGTTTTTGTGTGTGTGTTATTATGCCTTGTATGTGTGTGTGTGTTATTATGTGTTGTGTATGTGATGATGTTTGTGTGTGTGTGTGTGAGTGTGTGAGAGAGTGAGTGTTATCTGCTGACAGCAGAGAGCTCCACTGAAGGTCACAGACTGAGACCAAGTCAAAAACATTTAACACCAACTGACATCAAATGCGCCTTTCATCTTTTGTGTGTGTGTGTGTGTCTCTGTGTGTAATTCATGTCATAGCTGTGATGAACACAGGCTGTAGGAGGCGCTACATTGTGTGTTAATTTAAATAGATTTTTGCACCAAACCATGCCAACTGTCTGTTGGTACAGTTACAACCCATAAATTAGCATGTTTGTCAGCAGTTAGCATGTAATCACATTTGTTCACAGGTCAATCAATCAATCAATCAATTTTATTTATAAAGCCCAATATCACAAATGACAATTTGCCTCACAGGGCTTTACAGCATACGACATCCCTCTGTCCTTTGGACCCTCACAGCTGATCAGGAAAAACTCCCCAAAAAACCCTTTAACGGGGAAAAAACGGTAGAAAGCTCAGGAAGAGCAACTGAGGAGGGATCCCTCTTCCAGGACGGACAGACGTGCAATAGATGTCGTGCAGAACAGATCAACATGATAAATTAACAGTAATCTGTATGACAGGTGATGTCATAATTATGACATCATCCCTTCAGAGAGTGAAACGAGCTGCAGTTTTTTTTTTATCTGTGTGGAGAAGAGAGTTTTTCTGCTGACGCTCCTCGGTTTAGATTAATAGTCATATTCTCAGATTCATCTTCATCACTGTCGCACACACATTTGTCTCCTTCTCCTTCCTTCAGACGATAAAAACACCAAGCAAACAAAATGAAAACCATCCTGCTGAGTTAGCCGCTCAGTCACTTCCTGTCGTGCAGGTTCCTCCTGGACTGAAATAAACGTTGGGCCCTGAGGCGTCCGTCACTTCCTCCTCACGGCTGCCGTCAACACTCCCCGTGAGCCGGTGACACTGTCAGGGTTCGTGTTCGATGACCGACACCTCAGATCACAATCAAAACTCGGCACACGCCAACCAACACCAGAAATAACTGTGTAACCCCCGAGGGCGTCCTGCCGATGCAGTCACTGTCCCCACATGGACATATGAAGATTCACAACAGGAGCTCCTCCATCTTAGGTCTGAGTTCAGACGCTGGTGATGTCCCAACGTTCATCATTCATATTTATTCATTTTTTATTCTATTTTATTTACAACTATCTTCTTTTTATTATCTCCACATCGTGTTTATGTCACTAAATAATAAATGACAATGAAGTGCAATATTTTATTTTTATTTACTTGATGCGTGTGTGTGTGTGTGTGTGTGTGTGTGTGTCTTTATACTTATTCATGTGGCACAGTAAGGACCGAACGTACCTTAACCACAGAGTGAGGACATTTTTGCAAAGTGACAACATTTTGGCCGGTCCTCACTTTATGAAAGGCCTGTTTGAGGGTAATGACTTGGTTTTAGGGTTAAGCCTTAGATGTACTTGCTGTTAACTACGCGTTTGCGTATGCATGACGTCTGCATTGCATATCCAGATAGCTCTGCACACCTCCCGGACTATATGCCCAACTGTCGCTGATCCCAGTTTCTAGCTCGCTGCCAAGGCTTGGTAGCTGATGCTAGTCGTTAAAAAGCGAAGGGTGACAGCAAGCGCTCTGCTGGACTGACTGGCTTGGTTTGTGTATTGTGGTGCGTTATCAGTGGGGTAATCCGATTCACATACCATCTACGATCATGTCGCTGTCGTTTTTTCTGCCTTAATCTCAGAATCAACCAAATTTCAATCTCCTCAACTGTTACCATATTCATTGTTTACATCCCACAACACTGGAACTTATTTCCTTATTCTTCTTTTGTTTTTATGGGCGGTTTATGGTGTGAGTTCTCTGTTGTGCCACCTAGAGGTGTTTTGCAGTAGCACGCGTAGACAAGCCGCCACGTCAAGAACTGCGAAAACGAGAATGCTTCACGACGCAGCCAGTTGTCTACGCGAACGCATGGTCAAACAGCAAATATATCTCTGGCCTTAGAGGTTAGGGAATCCATTATCTCAGTGAGGGTCCTCACAAAGATAGAAGTACAAGAATATGTATGTATTGAGTGATTGTTGGTTGATCGGTAGCATGTTGGTTAACAGTTATCATGTATTTATTTACTTCTTGTGTGTGTTAAATGATTGACAACACCGTGAATAACTTTTCATATATTTTATTGCAAAACAAGCAAACATACAAAAATCTGTTCCGGATTTATCTGGATGTTCTCGAATGTTCTCGCATTAAACTAAAATATGTTTTAATGACATTTTTGGATAATTCTGTACATTTTTTAAAATTAAAAAAGCTGAACAAAACATCTTTCAAACATCAATCAAAAACAGCTTTGTTTACAAAGTGCTGTCGTCGGATTCACAGTGACATTTTTTCATTTTTGATGACACAAGTTGTCAGCCATCAAATAAAAGTTGTAGATTAACTTTTTTAAATTTCATATCTTTTTTTCTTATGTATGTATATACATACATATATATATATGAACAGTATATAACCATCTAATATGACCTCACTGTGTTTCACACTGTAACATCAGGGGGCGCTGTTGTTCCACGATCACTCTGAGGTTTAACATCATAAATAAAGCTCTAAATAAACCCTTGACCTTTGATGGGGGTGGGGAAGTTCAATAAAGACAAAACCATTGTAGAGAAAACTAACTGAAAAAGTTCTAAAAAATAATGCTGAAATATTTTTAGTGATGCGCTGAAATTCTTGGTCAATACCAAAGTTAAAAATAATTACTGATAACTGATATCTATTTTTTATTTCTGAGAGAACATCGACAATTTTTTCCTTCAAATAGCTGTATTTATTCAGGTTCTCACCAAAACACTAAATTTTACAAGATTACATTGAATGCATAATGACAATGTTGTAATTTAATCTTCATCCAGTACTCATTTTTACTGAATACAGCTTGAACGTGTCAAAATGCTGTTACCATTAACTAGCTGTCAACATCTAACATTAACTAGCTGATAACAGCTAACAGCTAATATTAATTAGATGCTAACAGCTAATGTTAACTAGCTGATAATGCTTACAGGTTGATAACAGCTAACAATAAATTTACATTTACAAGCTGCTAACAGTTTGCTAATGCTAATGTTAACCAGGTAAAATCAGCTCATTTTAACAAGCTGATAACAGCTACCAGCTAACATTAACTGGCTGCCAACATTAAATGTTAACATTAGTGAATGTTAGCAGCTAGTAAATGTTGACAGCTGCTAAAATCATACATCTACTAGCTAAAAACAGCTAACAGCTAATGTAAACTACCTTAAAACAGCTACCAGCTAACATTAAATAGCTGCTAACAGCTAATAGATAATGTTAACTAGCTGAAACCAGCTACCAGCTAATGTTAACTAGCTGCTAACAGCTAATATTAACCAGTTGCTTAAAGCTAACAGATATGTTAACTAGCTGCTAACAGCTAATGTTAACTAGCTGAAAACAGTTACCAGCTAATGTTAACTAGTTGCTAACAGCTAACTTTAACTAGCTGGTAACAGCTTGTACGTCTTAGTCTCTTGACCAATATATTTCAAGAAAGTCTTAATGGAATTTGTTGAAATTTGACTCCGACTGGACTCAATGCTAAAATATTAGAATTTTGTGGTTATTGGTCAAAGGTCAGTGTGACCACACAAAACATGTTTTTGGCCATAACTTAAGAAATTAGATGCTAACGATGACAAAACTTCACATTAAGTGATGACAATTTCTATCCAAAAGGTCAAAGGTCAGCTTCAGTGTGACATCATCATGGCTTATTTTTATTTTGCTCTCAACAGTTTTGTCATTTATAAACTTCCATATTTACACATATAAAATCTGACCATATAAGGAAGATCCTGTTTGGTTCTGAATGTTTAAATAAAGTGTGAACATTGTGATAAAGTTTTATATGGATAAGAAGATTTGGTGCCATTGCCGTTGCAGTGAACTGTGAAAGCTCTGTGATTGGCTGAGGTCAGCCTGTAAACCCGTGTCAAGGGAAGCTGTGGCTCCTACGTGGAGGTCAAAGGTCACAGCGGTGACTGCAACCCCCTCCCACCTCATCACGTGACCCACGCTGCAGGATCCGTCTGTTCTGACGCCAGCTGCAAAACAGGAAGTCAAAAAACAAGGAAGTAGTTTTTCAAGATGCTAAACATTACATATATATGCTTTTTGTTCCTGTCTATAGGACATCTGTAAAAATCAGACGCTACGTCTCAGTCCTTCCAATAAATTACACATAGCACCAGCTAACGTTAGGCTATAAGCAAACTACACCACGGTCACATGACTTAACGTCCCTACTACAGTGAGGCTGTTTGACATTCTGTCCTCTCGTTTAGCCATGTAGTAGCAACTTTCTTTTTTAAGACACATAAAAAAATCCAAAGTGGGTTTTTTTATCAACATATTTTATGTCGTAGAACAAAATGTTAACATCTCTTTAGACCTTATTTCACACAAACCAACCAAAAACCTGTTCAAAACATGTTGACCTCAGGATGAGGGAACCGGAAGTGCTAACGGGCTCACTCATTACTCATTTTGGGGTTTTAGGATTCATTCCTGTCCAGTGTCGATAAGATTATATAGCGTTACTTTTGTGAAGTGTAACAAAAGTACAAAAATTTGCTTCTGAAGTGTGTTACAGTAATATATTTTTTTATGGAGGTAACTAAGTTACATAATGTGTTACTAAAATGTTTTCGGATAATACTAATACATTTACAATGTCAGGTATCATTACAGGTATATATTATGTTTTAGGACAAACAAAGTAATATAACACATTACTAACAGGATTTTGGATAATATTACATTTTAGGAGTAACTCAGTAATGTGTAGCAAAGTAATATATCACTCTTACTTTTGTGTTACTTTTCACATTAGAAAAGTATGTGTATTATGTTTTAGAATGTCTTACTAAAGGGATTCTGGGAAATGTCATTACACATGTCATTTAATGCATTGCTTTTGTAACGTGTTCTTCTACTTCTGCAGCAACAGAAAAAACCTCCCCTGAAGGCTGCTGTGTGTTGTCATGTCAATGTTGTCAATATTACACCTGTGATGCCTGTAACGTATCCCGTTCTGCGTGAGGATCAGGAGCTGACCTCGTCCTGGTAATCGGCACATCTGGGTGATGTCAGTATATGTTGCACGTGTTTCCATTTACGTCACCTACAGCTGCAGAGTGACGCCCACACACAGTCCTGTTTTTAACATAACAGAAACTTTGTATTCAGCAGCTTTTATCTGAGTTTTGATTCTAAATGTCACAGAGTGATTTATTGTGAATCTTTTGTGACTTTAAAACTCTGGAGGTTTTTCTCAGTGTGACTGTTTCAACCTTTCAAAGTGTCAGAGAATAAAAACCTGTTGATTTATCTCTAATTATTTCCTGACATAACCTTTATCAGGAAGTCTAATTCTAGTTTCTGTTCCGGCGCCATGATGAACCTTTCTGAGCGTCCTGTTTGGAGGATTTAAAGGTTTCAGTGGCCTGCACATTGTGAATGTTTCACACTCAGTGTGTGTTTGTTTTACAGAAACAAACATACCACAGGGGGCTCCACAATTGGAAAAAAAGAAAAAATTCTAAATGTTTCATTTGTATTATTTTTTGTTAGTTTTTATTACTACTTTGAAATGTTACACCTACATAACTACATAGTAAACTCCACCAAATAATTGAGAGGCCTCTATTTGGGCCCCCTCCGCAGCTCATTACCTTTTACCTGCTCTCTGGGCGAGATGGGCAGAGTGATGTGACGTCACATGAACCATAGAACACGTTGTATTGTTATCATTTCAAAACGACTGAACTGCCACAACACTACTGACAGGATCAGCAGGAGGAGAGCTCGCTATGTTAGCTG